>NQII01002026.1:4639-31255 GCA_002778355.1 Clitarchus hookeri | reverse complement strand
GGGGGGGGGGAGGCTGGACTGTAATTGTCGCCTTGTCAGGCCTCCTGGCCACATCAAGTGACGCCGTATGCCCATGTGCCATGACGGAATTCTTCTTGGAAGATTCCATGCAAGCTTGCATACTGGTTGGTACGGAATGTTGTATGGATGATTTAGCCGACTACTGACTGTTTTCATGGACGTTTTCGTAATTGGTCGCGTGCAATTTTCAGAGGAAGCTTTTCTACAAAATATAAATTTTAACCAATAAGAAATAAGGCGTCAGAACGTGGTATTGACGATAGAAACCTCAAAAATGTAGTCCACTGATGATATAACAGCATTCGGTAAACACCCGTGTTTATTTAACAGATAAAGTTCCAATTATAACAACAAAACAATTAGGATGTGTGCATTAACGGATATTGCAGAAGCTATGAGCTAGTTTCATCCTGGAAGCCCAGTTTCAGAAGAAAAATGAAAACAAATACGGACGCGTGTACTTGTGTGGCAGTAAGAAACGCGTGACAAGTTATTCCATAGAATACTCCACACCTGCTTGCATGAAGGCTCGGATAGCAGGTCTTGCGAAACACTGCATCGGGGCACACAAGTTTAGCCACCACGTTCACAACACAATGACCCGGAAGATAAGTCAGCCCTGGCAACTTGGATGTTTCACGTCTGCATTCCAAAATCAGCCGAAAGGAAGAACACCTTTTCTAAAGCATGTGTGACCTCGACAGCCGAAGACGCGGGCGACCGCCTCGCGCCCCAGGAAGTCCTGTCACGCCAATTTGCGGGCACGACTAAGCAGCGGGAAGTGGTTCCGCGCGCATGCNCCTCGCGCCCCAGGAAGTCCTGTCACGCCAATTTGCGGGCACGACTAAGCAGCGGGAAGTGGTTCCGCGCGCATGCACAGACAGGTAGCAGGTTCCCACGTGAAAACACTTGCCCCGGGGGGCGTCTCTCAGCGACGGCGGATACAAGACGTCGCGAGAGGCGTCGAGACACTACTACCGCTACGCACGCAATGGGAGTCCACAAGCCGCCCCTACTGCGTCAACTGCGGACATACCCACACAAAAAACACCAGGCAGCACTCAACTCCTGACCTCTATCAAGCTGTCTCACCAACGAGTGCACTTTTTAGACAGTTCTAAAAGTAGTCGTGTGTACAGTTATTTCCATATAAATATATTCTGTCTGCAGACGTGGCAGAGTGATATAGTCTATCCGCTGTTTCTTCACACTTTCTGAACAAAACCTTTGAAATCTCACCCTGTGTATGATGCACTTAATTGTTGCTTTAATAAGCCANTCTTCACACTTTCTGAACAAAACCTTTGAAATCTCACCCTGTGTATGATGCACTTAATTGTTGCTTTAATAAGCCACGTATCCCAAGCGTTTTACACTTGTGTCAACATAAAAATACCTTATTTTTCGTTAAATTGAACTTTTACTTGTACACTGGAGAACCAAAAAAACTGGCATAGACGTGCGTATGCAAATAACAGAGGCATGGAACAAACCAGAGTAACGCGATGGGGTCGGCAGCGCCTATATAAGACAACAAGCGTCTGGCAAAGTTGCTAGATCGGTTACTGCTGCTACAATGGCAGGTTATCAACATTTAAGTGAGTTTGAACGTGGTGTTATAGTCGCCGCACGAGAGATGGGACATAGCATCTCCGATGTAGCGATAAAATTTTGATTTTCACGTACGACCATTTCACGAGTGTACAGTGAACATCGGGAATCCGGTAAAACATCACATCTTCGACATCGCTGCGGCCGGAAAAAGATCGTGTACGTACGGGACAAACGACGACTGACGAGAATCATTAAACGTGACAGACGTGCAACCCTTTTTCAAATTGGCGCAGATTTATATGCCTCCTGCATACCTTCAGACATTAGTCGAGTCCATGCCACGTCGTCTTGCGGCACTTCTGCGTGCTCGCGGGGGCCCTACACGATATTAGGCAGGTGTACCAGTTTTTTTGGCTCTTCAGTGTATGTTATATATAAATCATATTTACTTTACAACTGATTGAATAAAAACAGGGGGGAAAATACGTGTGTTGTTAATGCCTAGTTATAATAGTTCTTATGCAAAATATTATTACCCTGATAGCGCACGAATATGATGCACTGTCCCTTTGGTGTAATTTTGTAGACTTGGTTTTAAGCTTTGTTTGCATGAGGCGAAGGAATATCCTGAAATAAGATCTTTAGCAGGGCTTCAGGAAAGTTGGAAGTAACAGGGAATGGACTATACGTAGTTAGTTGAGTGTGTTTATGTAAACATTGTCTATGGCAAGGGGGGACACTGCTGTATCCACAGAAACAGCTGCAAACAGTTAGAACTGTCGGGAAAGTGCATTTGTTCGTGAGACAGGCTATACACGAGGTTTAGATACGCAGAATACTTGTGGCCGGGGCTTGGCGCATTAAGTGGGTGGCAGATGTTGGTAGAAAAACACGTGATTAAAAAACGGTTCGATTAACTCAAAACTTGTAAAACAATCCATTGGAAAAATCTTGCCTTTAACTGCAAATATTTTAAGTAACACGGACTGGACGTATGAAGAGTAACGCTATCAAATAATTAGCGGAAATAGTTATATTTTAGACACTTGGTAAAGATACTGTTTAAATAATTGGCTACTGCAATTTTTTCCTTTTCAAATAGTGCAGTATTAATACAATGACTACTTAAATAGACTATATCCACAAGTAAAAAAAAAATTACGAAACAAAAACAAACAAATAACGGCTAGAGAACAGAACATGAACTCGGAAATTCTAATAGTCATTGAAACTTCTGCAACAAACAATAAACCGTCTCAAAAACGAAATGACGCATTAAAAAAGAACGAATAGTGAATAATTTCAATTAAAAAAAAACAATAATAAAAATATTCTAACCAATTCAGTAACAATAATTTTCTGGTATTGCATGTTTATATAAACGAAAAAACCCGAAATCAATTCAAAACAGAATTCCCTAGCCAAAAGTAATTTTATTAAATCCCTTCCGTTTAAACTAGTAGTAACCAGTCAACACGTTTGTTACAGAGGCCGTGTTACAATTCGTTTTATGTTTCTTTTATTGTAATTTGTGTTTAGTAATTTGTTTAAGTCGAAACACCACGACATTGAATAACGTGGCATGCCATGCTATTATTATTTTCTTGTACCATGATTCCAAAATTAAAACTCCACAAAGTTTTAAACGAAACAGTTATTATTCCAATCAATAAACTAAAGCAATTATANTGATTCCAAAATTAAAACTCCACAAAGTTTTAAACGAAACAGTTATTATTCCAATCAATAAACTAAAGCAATTATACCGTGGAATGGTTCCTAAAAGAACGCTGTGTAATGGGAAAATACGTATTACAACTCAAGAACACACGAGACCACAAAAAGCATCAGAAAAACGCAACAAATAAAAAACAAGGCTTCACGTAATATCGACTAGAATTTTCCTCCCTTTCATCAGGTGAGACACACTACGCAAAACAAAATCGCAGCCATTCTCTAGCGATATTTATTTAGTACCCAAGTATATATTTTTATTTAAATTCTCGGAAACTCACTAAAAAACTATGAGAACACATTTACTGGATAACAGACAACAAATTCGGAGGGTATATATGCTATAACGAAAGAGCATCGGAAGTGGTTTGGAACAGTGATAGGAAACCACTCAGAGGAAGTCCACTATTGGGCTTTCAGTCTTCTTCAAACCCAGGTCATCCAGAATATGAGTGACATGACCAAATATTGTAGTTTAATGTGCCATGTGAATAGAGAACTATATCAGTAGTACTTCTTTAAGTTAGCAAGAAATCAGATCGTAAGAAAATGCTTATATTAATTTTTCCTCAGTACGGAATGCTGGTAGCTCATGTTGAAAGCGGACCTGACTAGCGGCATGATGGAAAGAGAGTTTACACGTTACGTTGCAAAAGGAACACAGCTGTAATGGCCAGATTACACAATTTACCAAAAACGAAATCATCACTTCGGGTCAATATTTTTCATCGTTTGAGTAACAGCGTCGTTCTTCAGTAGGCCAACTAAACATTTTGCTGGCCATGTGTACATGAGTTGACCTGACGTACCACCAGTTNAGCGTCGTTCTTCAGTAGGCCAACTAAACATTTTGCTGGCCATGTGTACATGAGTTGACCTGACGTACCACCAGTTTCCTCATCCGTATTTGCCAACGCGAGAAAGTTTCACACAATCAGTGTGGGAATGGGAAACACGCTCGATGGAGGGGAGCGAGGTTTGTGAACTCGGACGGTTTCAAGAGCCCAAGGCCCNGTGTGGGAATGGGAAACACGCTCGATGGAGGGGAGCGAGGTTTGTGAACTCGGACGGTTTCAAGAGCCCAAGGCCCGGCCTGTATGTCCACGACCCTCCCCACACCACTACACACCCCATTAGGGCTCCGGGTGGGTTCATAAAAGTTCTGCTCTTCTCGTCGCTAATGACTTCCTCTTCACGAAAAAGCTCTATTCTCGCCTGTTTCTATACCACCTGCAGAGGCATCTAGCCTATTCATCAAAGCATCCCCCTCCACTTTTTCCCGTACAGGTTGACTGAAAATAATAGGGAAAAGGGGCGAGAGAAACTTTCTTTCGTGACACCACTNTCCACTTTTTCCCGTACAGGTTGACTGAAAATAATAGGGAAAAGGGGCGAGAGAAACTTTCTTTCGTGACACCACTGCTAATTAAGAAACCTACACAAATATACTTACTTCAACAAGTACTAGACTCTTAAAAATGACCTGCCAACATTGAAAAAATAATCGTTAATAATTATTCTGCTGAAACAGCAGAAAACAAAAAAAAGAGGAGGGATGGACACTCGGGAATACTTCATTATAAATTTCAAAACAGAGCAAATGTGAGAAAAAAAGTTTGCATGGACATCTCACGGAACTTATTTCAGCTATATTTATAAGCGAAATCAGATAATTTCGGGAATATCTTACGGATCTCTGCCCAGGCGACAGTTCCTTTCTGCGCTATAACCCTCAGTAAATTACGCGCGAGTGACCTAGCTTGTTTAGTAAAGCGGTGGCAAGCCTGACGTCTATTCGAAAGGTTGTTTTCGATCCACTACTGACAGAAAATAAAGTTTGATTTTCTCTTGTAGTGTCCAATCAAAATTCCAGGCTAATGTCAGTACGGTCTCACCAGTTCCTTGCCCTGCCCTTGACAATAAAGAAAAAAAGGTCACTACTACTATTACTCAGACATATGTGAACGTTCCTAGCTGCGTCTGGACAGCAGGCGAAGACACCACCAGGGTAAATTTAAGTTTTGATATGGGTACAAACTTCACGCGCGCATAGGAAAGCATTAATGTGTCTAAAAAGTTTTTTGAGGCAGTATGCGCTATAGTGACTCATATTTCCAGCAAGAAGATGTCAGGATGGGTACTCAAACCATAGGTGATGGATGTACCACACTATAAATTTAAATGACCCACCAAAATTAGAAAAACTCGAAAAACTAACATGCGATTCACGCATGAAATAATATATATAAGATAAGAAAGCGTACTCACCAAAGGCGGTGATGCAAAGTACCACGGCATATTTAGTCGAATGAAAGTTTGCTCAGTGAAAGCGTAATATCATGGCGGATTCGATATAATCGAATAGCCATAGTGTGGTCCCGAATAAAATCTTAATTAAAATTTACATGTGAATTAGTGTTTTCTTTTTATACTTTACAAAAATTACATTCATGAAATGTAGAACATTTTTTAGCTTAGGCAAAATTTTGTGATATGAAAATCGAAAAGGAAATTTTAACACACTTGAACGATGGGAACAGAAACTAACGTGCGACCATCGTGGCGCAAAAACAGCACTTGAATAGCTTATAGCTCAGACACGATTTAAAGTGTGATTACAAAGAACAAACACAACAACAAACAACATAAAATATTATAAATAAGATATTATAGGATTTTAGGTAACAATAGTTGACAATCTAATGAAGTTACTAGTAATTAACAGTGAACAAAATTAAAGGACAAGGAAAAACGACGGTACTTTGCCATAATTTGCTGGAAAAGCGAATTACAAGTTAAAGCAGGCAAGTGCCGCACAATAAAACGGCTCAATTGTAGGCGAGGATCGATCACACGACTTGCCGAATCCAAATCCGATACACTACAGCACGACCAAACACTCTCGGTGACTCACTCCATGGAACTCGAGAGTGTTAAGGACGATTCACAACCTCTTCGTTACGTACGCGCGTACGTACGTTTTCTGTTGGCAGACATTAAAACAAAAACGTAACTTTACAAAGCGAGATTAAAATTTTGTGTTTTGTTTTTTGTAGGATTTGTGCAAAACATTATACAATTTTAAATCATTAACCAAATAATACAGAATTTTGTGTATTCGTGTTATTAACTTAATAGTTTCAGTTATAATAATATATTTATTATGAAATCGGACATTCTGATTGGTTGAGAGTTCAGCCGTACGTACGTACGTAGAAGTTGAGCAACTCACACGCTCTTTTCTACATACGTACGCTAAGTGTGAATGTGAATGGATGCGTGAAAATATAGTGTTCAACTTTTATTCGAACGTTACGTGGAGGTTGTGAATCCATCTTCACCCTGTGGCTCAGAACAATTGTAATTTCTAAAGTCCCATCGTGTTTCACCTCTCAGTGCACGACCGCGCGATGAACGTAAAACGTGAACGGATCACGCTCACAGACGCCAAGCGGAGAGAGAATGGATCCTAAACGTATTTTCTTTTTCTGCGCCGTGAATTGTAACAACTTTCCCTCGTCACAGTCGTGGATGGAGGTCATTAGGGTTTAGTGTTATTTCAGACGTTATCTCCGTNTCCACTTTTTCCCGTACAGGTTGACTGAAAATAATAGGGAAAAGGGGCGAGAGAAACTTTCTTTCGTGACACCACTACTAATTAAGAAACCTACACAAATATACTTACTTCAACAAGTACTAGACTCTTAAAAATGACCTGCCAACATTGAAAAAATAATCGTTAATAGTTATTCTGCTGAAACAGCAGAAAACAAAAAAAAAGAGGAGGGATGGACACTCGGGAATACTTCATTATAAATTTCAAAACCGAGTAAATGTGAGAAAAAAAGTTTGCATGGACATCTCACGGAACTTATTTCAGCTATATTTATAAGCGAAATCAGATAATTTCGGGAATATCTTACGGATCTCTGCCCAGGCGACAGTTCCTTTCTGCGCTATAACCCTCAGTAAATTACGCGCGAGTGACCTAGCTTGTTTAGTAAAGCGGTGGCAAGCCTGACGTCTATTCGAAAGGTTGTTTTCGATCCATTACTGACAGAAAATAAAGTGTGGTTTTCTCTTGTAGTGTCCAATCCAAATTCCAGGCTAATGTCAGTACGGTCTCACCAGTGCCTTGCCCTGCCCTTGACAATAAAGAAAAAAAGGTCACTACTACTATTACTCAGACATATGTGAACGTTCCTAGCTGCGTCTGGACAGCAGGCGAAGACACCACCAGGGTAAAATTAAGTTTTGATATGGGTACAAACTTCACGCGCGCATAGGAAAGCATTAATGTGTCTAAAAAGTTTTATGAGGCAGTATGCGCTATAGTGACTCATATTTCCAGCAAGAAGATGCCGGGATGGGACTCAAACCATAGGTGATGGATGTACCGCACTATAAATTTAAATGACCCACCAAAATTAGAAAAACTCGAAAAACTAACATGCGATTCACGCATGAAATAATANATTTAAATGACCCACCAAAATTAGAAAAACTCGAAAAACTAACATGCGATTCACGCATGAAATAATATATATAAGACAAAAAAGAGTACTCACCAAAGGCGGTGATGCAAAGTACCACGGCATATTTAGTCGAATGAAAGTTTGCTCTGTAAAAGCGTAATATCATGGCGGATTCGATATAATCGAATAGCCATAGTGTGGTCCCGAATAAAANATAATCGAATAGCCATAGTGTGGTCCCGAATAAAATGTTAATTAAAATTTACATGTGAATTAGTGTTTTCTTTTTATACTTTACAAAAATTACATTCATGAAATGTAGAAAATTTTTTAGATTAGGCAAAATTTTGTGATATGATAATCGAAATGAAATTTTAACACACTTAAACGATGGGAACAGAAACTAACGTGCGACCATCGTGGCGCAAAAACAGCACTTGAATAGCTCAGACACGATTTAAAGTGTGATTACAAAGAACAAACACAACAACAAACAACAAAAAATATTATAAATAAGATATTATAGGATTTTAGGTAACAATAGTTGACAATCTAATGAAGTTACTAGTAATTAACAGTGAACAAAATTAAAGGACAAGGAAAAACGACGGTACTTTGCCATAATTTGCTGGAAAAGCGAATTACAAGTTAAAGCAGGCAAGTGCCGCACAATAAAACGGCTCAATTGTAGGCGAGGATCGATCACACGACTTGCCGAATCCAAATCCGATACACTACAGCACGACCAAACACGCTCGGTGACTCACTCCATGGAACTCGAGAGTGTTAAGGACTATTTACAGCCTCTTCGTTACGTACGCGCGTACGTACGTTTTCTGTTGGCAGACATTAAAACAAAAACGTAACTTTACAAAGCGAGATTAAAATTTTGTGTTTTGTTTTTTGTAGGCTTTGTGCAAAACATTATACAATTTTAAATCATTAACCAAATAATACAGAATTTTGTGTATTCGTGTTATTAACTTAATAGTTTCAGTTATAATAATATATTTATTATGAAATCGGACATTCTGATTGGTTGAGAGTTCAGCCGTACGTACGTACGTAGAAGTTGAGCAACTCACACGCTCTTTTCTACATACGTACGCTAAGTGTGAATGTGAATGGATGCGTGAAAATATAGTGTTCAACTTTTATTGGAACGTTACGTGGAGGTTGTGAATCCATCTTCACCCTGTGGCTCAGAACCATTGTAATTTCGAAGGTCCCATCGTGTTTCACCTCTCAGTGCACGACCGCGCGATGAACGTAAAACGTGAACGGATCACGCTCACAGACGCCAAGCGGAGAGAGAATGGATCCTAAACGTATTTTCTTTTTCCGCGCCGTGAAATGTAACAACTTTCCCTCGTCACAGTCGTGGATGGAGGTCATTAGGGTTTAGTGTTATTTCAGACGTTATCTCCGTANTGTAACAACTTTCCCTCGTCACAGTCGTGGATGGAGGTCATTAGGGTTTAGTGTTATTTCAGACGTTATCTCCGTAAAGGAAACTGCGTCTTACGGTCGCCGGGCAATTTTTTTGCTGCCTTCGCGCTGCGCTACCGCAGTGAAGCCTGCTTTTCTTACCCCCAGAGTAAAACGGCCGTTGGCCCGCAGGCATTAGCTGACGGTGTCGTTTTCGCGCTCGTCAGCACGTAGGCGGAACTTTGGTCTGCACACTTGGCTACGTCATGAAAGTGCACGCAGTTTCAGTTTGTTCTACGGTTATGTTTGGTTCCGACCCTGTCTAACTGAGTCCGACTGAGCGCAAATTGTTATTTTCATCGCACTTCTCCAGTAAAATTTTGCAAATTGGTTACCTGGCATCAGCTTTAGTTATTTTCTCTCTTTAGCTTATTTACGTTCACAGTTCTAATTACAAAAAAAAATCTCCCAAATAATGGGAACATCTCACTGCCATAACATAATAAATCACTGCGAGATAATAAATATGCATACGGCCTTGCCATAACATAGATATTGTAGGAGGGTCGCAGATAATAAATCCCTCGAACAAGCATTGCATCCCGTAGACGAACGACGGACGAGTCGCATTTGTTACCGGTACTGTACCGCCCAGCTGACATTGTTATTCGCCCTAAGGGGTCAGGTGTGCAAATAAATAAAAAAAACATTTATTTATAATTTGTNGCCCAGCTGACATTGTTATTCGCCCTAAGGGGTCAGGTGTGCAAATAAATAAAAAAAACATTTATTTATAATTTGTCTGTATGGCAAGATATTGAAAAGCGTAAAGTCTATTTACGTGCCAGTTTTCGTATTGTTAATGTGCACGTTTTTAGAAGAGAAAATAACCAAAATAGGTTGTTTCCAGGATAATTATCAATTATAAAAATTCCCGTCGAAAAAAATTAAACGTAATGTAAGTACCTAGTAGAGCTTACAATTAATTATCTTAAGTGGTAAAATAATCAAATGATAAAGTAACCGTTTTAAGCCTCATGGATGCACGCTGAAAAACTTAAGACTGTCCGCCAGTACCACGTCTTGCGCATAGAGGCGAACAAGTATTTGTTGGGCGAGCCAGTGTCGTTCTTGTGCACTCCCTTGCTTCACAGCTTCGAACGAGCACAGCTACAGGTAGGCGACTTTACGGTCTCCTTGGACTTCAATGTGCTTTCGGGTGCATTATCTCTCATGCATGCGCACTGTAAAGGTAGACCATTAAAGTAAGCATTAACATGGCAGGTTCCTAATTATGCGCCGTGGATAGGACTTTCAAAATTAACATTTCAACGTTATGCATTAATTAGTATACTTGTGTTTATTTTTCTCCTTCAAGAAGGTAATTTACATCTAGCTATGTCTGCACCTCTGTTACTCAAGCTTAGCTTTTATGTTCTGTTCTCGACTTCCCTAATTTCAGGTAAAGGCCATCATAACAGGACATTTACTTTTAAAATATATGGTTCTGTTGAGTTATATGCAGATGACGAACTATGTATTGTAACTTCCACTAACTATATGGTGTACGGAAAACCTCCGTAGTAATTAGCCAGATTCGAGGCATAAGTAATTTACTTAGTCTTAAAAACTTAATAATATAAAGGGGCCACAGTGGTGTTTTGGTTAGACTACGCGAACCGGGTTCGATTCCTGGCAGGTTCGTCCCCGAATTTTCGCATGTGGAAATCGTGCCGGACGATGCCACTGGTCGGCGGGTTTTCTCGGGGATCTCCGATTTCTCCCGCCCTTTCATACTCACCTCACTTCACCCTCATCATCTCTCAATATCTCGATGTTAAGAACCGCCCAAATATATTCACGCACTTAATAATATACACTGAAGAGCAAAAACAACTGGTATAGGAGTGCGTATGCAAATAACAGAGGTATGGAACCAATCAGAGCAACGCGATGCGGTCGGCAGCTAGATCGGTTACTGCTGCTACAATGGCAGGTTATCAAGATTTAAGTGAGTTTGAACGTGGTGTTACAGTCGGCGCACGAGAGATGGGACATAGCATCTCCGAGGTAGCGATAACATTTGGATGTTTGCGTACGACCATTTCACAAGTGTACCGTGAATATCAGGAATCCGGTAAAACATCACATCATCGACATCGCTGCGGCCAGAAAAAAATCGTGAAAGAACGGGACAAACGACGACTGACGAGAATCATTAAACGTGACAGACGTGCAACCCTTACTCAAATTGGCGCAGATTGTATTTGTGGACTGCCCTGCAGGATTCATGGTGTGAATTGCCTCCTGCATACCTTCAGACACATTGAGCCCATGCTACATCGTCTTGCGGCACTTCTGCGTGCACAAGTAAGGGGGGGGGGGACTACACGATATTAGGCAGGTGTACAAGTTTTTTTGGCTCTTCAGTGTATAAACAAACACTGTAATGGAAGTTACCCTCTATACGGACGATTCCACGGCTGGACGCTGTATTTCATTCTCACACTGCAGAAGGCAACGTCAAACCACAGCAGAATCTCTCGCATAGAACTCAAGGCTCACCGTGGATTTTACTCGTCCCCCTCCCCAGGCATGCCAGCGGTCACGATGCTCTGATACTGATTAACACGATACCATCAGTGTAATGTCCTTGACGTGGTTGCTTGCGGCATTCCCGAGGTAAAATAATTCCAACTGCTGAGGCATTGTTCATAAACTAGCGAGTCAGTAATTATCTTAACGTCACGCCATACATTCCCACCACATAACAGGACGTTTAATTTTACTTCCTGCAGTATTTTCTCATGCCACTGAGAATGGGGTGTTACATCTGGAGTGTCGTGCGTTCGAGTCTATCCCGGGACTGTTTAGTAAGTTAACAGAGAACTTTGGAAAACAACTTCTGAAAAAAATTCCTTCTCGTAATTCTATATATAACTATCACACTGCGCAAATAGGCTATTCCCAATAAAGTTCGCAGCTATGTGAAAAAAGTAGTTCCGAGTCTTATCGACATATTAAAACTGTAATTTTAAGATTTGTGATTTCTAAATTTATTTAATTAATGTTATGTCCATTATATACACAGGTGCGTAAGAATTAGCATGATAGTAAGTTTAAGTTCCAAACGATATCACAGTTAAACTTCATTGACGTATGGAAAATGAGATCGAGGACATGGGAACGTTAATTTTACGTATGACGATAGGATACAAAATAAGAATAAAAGTAGACTCTACGCAGAGCTTTCAAAAGTGGTCTATTAAACATTAACAGTTGACAGCTTGTTTATATCTTCCTCCCTGTTTAGCTGGACTTATTACGTACGACGGAGGCATTGAAACGATAGAGTCCATGCGACGAAACTAGTACGCGTGTATGAAACGTACCACCATTTCAACCCGTGATAGCAGTGAACTGGTGTGCCANCGTTAACCGTCTCGCAGAATCAGCCTCCGGCTGCAACAAGGTGATGACTTTCCAGTTAGGTTTAATTAAAATGGCGGGAATCATAATAATATAATTAAATAATCATCTTGGTATTCAATTTAAAGCTCCCCCGATCAATAATCATTTAAATAACAACTGCATAATCTTCATGTAATAAAATCTCATCAGATACTGTTGTGCTCTACCGATAGTACTCAGTAATAACTCGATGCAGCCTAAATACTTTCAAGTACGAGCTAGCTGAAAAGCTAGTTCGTAACACTACGCAACAGGAAACTGCGTTCTGTAAAATCGTGGTTGCCATGTGGGTTAAACCATTTGTAGACATCGGCTAAATACAAACGTTGTGACGGCACAAAGTACAGTGCCGCCTAGTAATCAATTCACAACCCACTTGATTTACGTTACAAAAATTACTGAAAAGAATAACCGTCCCTGATTTGCACAGGAAATAGAGCGAAATTGTACAAAGAAAGTCATCTGTACTTCTTATTTTTAAGAATCATTTTACACTCTCATGCCAACTCATAATCACAGCTATAAGATACTTATTTTAAGTTAGAAAAAAACCAAGATGAGCCTCTGTAGTGAACGAGAGAATGCAGATAAAATAATCATCATTTGCCAAAATCGGGGCATAGTTAATGCAAACAATGCACATTAATATTTGTCGTGACATTTTTACCGANAATCATCATTTGCCAAAATCGGGGCATAGTTAATGCAAACAATGCACATTAATATTTGTCGTGACATTTTTACCGACATTTTTACTAAAATCTGCCCGTTGACTACAGTATATTTGTTGCAAGAACTGAAAGAATATTTTGAAAGAATATTTTGCCCCCACATATGAAGAATTTACTAGGTACGTAAATCGGAGCCAAGATGGCAGCGGTATGGAGTTGTACGGGACAATTGAGAGAAATGAAGCGATTTTTCGCTAAGATTTCGCAGACAGCATAGCAATCCTACAAAATCTAACCGCCCGTAAATAGAGAGAACGGCGCCTGTTTTAATTCAGGCTCAAGTGTCTTAGTTGTGTTGTTTGCATGTAACGNAATCATCATTTGCCAAAATCGGGGCATAGTTAATGCAAACAATGCACATTAATATTTGTCGTGACATTTTTACCGAAATTTTTACTAAAATCTGCCCGTTGACTACAGTATATTTGTTGCAAGAACTGAAAGAATATTTTGAAAGAATATTTTGCCCCCACATATGAAGAATTTACTAGGTACGTAAATCGGAGCCAAGATGACAGCGGTATGAAGTTGTGCGGGACAATTGAGAGAAATGAAGCGATTTTTCACTAAGATTTCGCAGACAGCATAGCAATCCTACAAAATCTAAACGCCCGTAAATAGAGAGAACGGCGCCTGTTTTAATTCAGGCTCAAGTGTCTTAGTTGTGTTGTNCGGGACAATTGAGAGAAATGAAGCGATTTTTCACTAAGATTTCGCAGACAGCATAGCAATCCTACAAAATCTAACCGCCCGTAAATAGAGAGAACGGCGCCTGTTTTAATTCAGGCTCAAGTGTCTTAGTTGTGTTGTTTGCATGTAACGTCCCGAGGGCAAGTCAGGACTTTGCACACAGTACTGTTAGAGGCGGCCGCTCTGAGCGCGCGAGAAACGGGTGATTTATTGAGGCGCGCGAGCTATCAGTTGTTTACAAAGTACCTGTTATGCCTATTAGGGCGCGTGCCGCTTCCAACATTGGGTACCGGGTGTCTTGAGACATCTGAAGAATGCTTTGAATTACTGACTTAGTTTCTGTCAGCTAGACTCGGGGTGCGGCCAAACTACCAGAGACGACGAGGGAGAAGAGAAGCGCGCGGCGAGAGAAGTGACCAGCGGGAGGAAGGGCTGCGACTGCGAACATCAGAGCGGTGAAGAGCACGACCGTAGTCTGGACTATTGGACTGGATGCGTGAGTGAAAGACATTATAAATAATGGCAACAGATAGACTGATAATGATGAGTACGAGTTAATTGAAGATAACCAAACAGACACATAAAAAAGGACGCAATTAGAGTTGAAATAGACATTAAATATTGCGCTCACTATGAAATAAAAAGAGTAATAGTGGAGACAGATATTTATTCACACAGCTATTATTTACAGTTATAGCTGTGTGAATAAATTCCATGAATTCATGTAACAGTACGTACGTAACCTGGCATACGAAGTTCGTATTTATTTGTGAAGGAAAAAATCCGAAATTAATCTAGGAAGTTTTTTTTCAGATATGCGAATTCTTTCTCACATCCGTTGAAAAACTCTAATGGATTGTCCACCGTGATTTAACGCTTCTATAATACAGCAACGTCATTCACATGGTACGCGACTTCTGACTCTTTGGAAGCATTTTCAAAACAGCGCAGTAACGTTTCTTGACAAAAAGTATTCACCCTGAAAGGAAAAAAAAATTATACCGTTGAAAGAAAAATTTTCTCGCCAGCTATTCAACTGTTGAACCCGAAAGCTATGAACAAGACAAACCGTAACTTCAATGATTGAAATATCAATTATTTCAGATGAAATAAAAAAAAAACTGGCAACCCTTTTCATTTAAGTTAAAATTTTGCATTTACCCCAAAAAAAAAACACAATGAATGCCATTTTTTAAATGTTCTGATATTTTTATCAAGTTATCATTGATACCATCTTTATCATGAAATAATAAAATATCCCCAAATATATAAAAATATTGGCTCTTAAGGCTTNGTTATCATTGATACCATCTTTATCATGAAATAATAAAATATCCCCAAATATATAAAAATATTGGCTCTTAAGGCTTAAAGGTCGCAAATTTAATGATTCACCCGTTCACGACATGAAGAGTTTTGCAGTGCTTTAGCGATTCGTATTTTATTGGGAAACAACTGAGCATATGTTGTGGGGTCTAGCTAAGATTAACACTCAAGATTTAGGATGGGTTTAACATCTGATGAGTGCGAAGTGAGGTGGAGGTGGAGCAGCAACGAAACACTGTGTTGCAGGAAACGGAAGCTCCCTGATAAAACCCACCGTCACGTTCCCCACATGCGGAAATCCGTGTCGACTACGGTGGGAATTGAACCTGGTTCGCTGTGGTGGGATACGAATAGTCTTACCACTACTTCACCGCGGCCCCATTAATAACATTTAAGAAACGGTACACCAGCGTGTATGCACAAGGATTTTGTTGTTTTCCGAAGTGAGTGCGTTCTTCTCCCGAGAGTGAGACTGGCTGGCACAGTGACACAGGTTCTTTTGCATGACATTCGGGCAGAAAAATAGCAAAATATAATAGCCACGTCTATTAAATTTATCACTATTTTTATGCTTTGAAGTAATAGCGTCCCATGATTGTACACTGTAAGCTGAAAGATGGCACACCAGTTCACTGCTATCACGGGTTGAAATGGTGGTACGTTTCATACACGCGTACTAGTTTCGTCGCATGNATGGCACACCAGTTCACTGCTATCACGGGTTGAAATGGTGGTACGTTTCATACACGCGTACTAGTTTCGTCGCATGTACGCTATTGTTTCAATGCCTCCGTCGTACGTAATAAGTCCAGCTAAACAGGGAGGAAGATATAAACAAGCTGTCAACTGTTAATGTTTAATTGACCACTTTTGAAAGCTCTGCGTAGAGTCTACTTTTATTCTTATTTTGTATCCTATCGTCATACGTAAAATTAACGTTCCCATGTCCTCGATCTCATTTTACATGCGTCAATGAAGTTTAACTGTGATATCGTTTGGAACTTAAACTTACTATCATGCTAATTCTTACNTAGAAGCGATCCTCCAGGTAGCTGCGAGAAGGTGAAAGATGCCGACGCAGAAACCCTTGTTCGAAGTGGGAAGGGAATGGCAGTGGAAACAGCAGGCACACACAGTTGGGGTTGTTTCCAAGAAGGGCCGGGCATTCCTCCAACAGCTCTTCGGACAATGGTACGCGGCATCTGCATGCCATTGCTGTAGACTACTTACGTCCTTCTGGCTACCAAGATTTTATTTAATATCGCAACTTATTTTCATGTGTTGTGTCCACATGCTAACTAATTCGGCGAGGGTAACCTGGAATCTTGTTTACTACAAGTAACTAACTCCGCGTGTCACTCGTTTTGAACAATAACATCATTAAACTAATTGATACTTAACGTGAACATTCTTAGTGTGTTATTAACACACAACAGATTCAGACTTGATTTAGCTCTTAATCGTAAAGGAGCAGCTATGGGAAAATGTAAATTCCTAGGATTTCAGTAATTTAAAGAACCTAGAAGGAAATAGATTACTTTATTCGTGTGTAAACACAAGTTGATGATGTAAATTGTCATCAGCTAAGTATTACATTGTAAATGTTTGAAGTTACGAATGTGTTAGTGCAAGCATTGTAATTTTATATACAAAAAATAATTTTCTCCTTAAAAAAGCGCACGCTAAAATTGTAATGTTATATAGTGTAGGAATTATTTGTGTGGATGGACTCTTGCAAAAATTATGCTACAAACTAACTTGAGATTATAGTGTACAAATTGCAGCTGTTTGGTAGAGCTTCTGAGCTTTAAGTAAGCTATGGTAAAGAACTTATCCAACATACACGTGCACGGAACATGTTTTAGGAGTAGGCTTTATTTGTCGGTCATTTTAGTAGTGTCTATACATTTTGATACTCCCAAAAATATATTTTCACTATTGTTATTAATACTTTGGAAATCTAGTGTTTGTAAATTTGAACTGAAATAAAATAACAGTTTACATCTTTCAAAGCACAAAAAATGGAAATAATTTTTTTTAGATTTGACTCGCAATTGTTATTAAAGTATGTTTTCCATTACTTCACTACAGCTGCGATACACTGTGTATTTTATGACGGGATAGAAGCTAAATCGTCTGCACATTTACAATTTCTGTAGTTTACGATGGGAGGAAATGTTCGCAGTGACGTGTTATGTTCAAGAATGGAGGAAACTATAACCACGCTGTAGTTCCTCATATTGTTTGTACCCAACAAATAATAGTTTTTGTCTTAAGAAGGGTGGAAAACAAGAGGAACTGTGTTTATTGTTTCAGTGTAAAAAAAATTGGTTGTCTGTAAAGTCGGTTTACTGACGATAGTTGAACGTGACAACGTCTTAAGAAAATACTGATGGAATGGTAGCATTTTTCAAAAGAAAATTTTAATTTCATTTGTTTAATAGATTTGTATGTATATAGAGAAGGAGGTAATTGGAAATCACAATGAAATTGATCAAGTGAGATTTATTTGTACGCATAAATACAATTATGTCAATTTTTTTTTTACAATTTAATAGTTTTTACAAGTATAAATGTGCGTTGAGCAATTGTTTTACAACTTTTAAACATGTGTAATATTTAATTTCTTACAATCTGTGTTATTCTGTTGAGAATAGGACGATGATAGGAAAAGTAGGAAATGAAAGGGAGTGTTTCGAGTTTAATGTGTCTTGAAAAAGTCAAATCGATGGTGGTGCCTCCTAGTGTTGTTGAGTTATTAACGTCTGATGCACAATCGACATTAAACATGTCTTTCATGAATTTGATGAATGTTTTTTCGCTCGTTCCGCGCTCTCGCTTGCACTTCAAGCCTTACATGGAACGCCTCAGAGCGAGGTAACGCCGCATGAGTCATGTTTTTTCGTGCGTGCAGCCGGCTCTATCGAATTATAAGACGTTGTCACGTCAATAATAAGTATCAACGAATATACATAAACTTGGATGACAGTAGTAGTTAATTGTGTATTTACTGAACAAAAACAGTGCAGTATAATCTGTAGAGTAGTTATAATGAAAACATTTTGTTAAAAAATACAATCACATGACCACGTGTTTACTGAGAGAATAAACAAAATTGGCTAACAAAAGTGCCTGCTGTGAGCTCGGGCCAAAGTTTTGCTGACTGTACAAACTAAAGTTGAGTATTTTGTTTCCAGCTACTAAACCAACACACAGTAAGCTGTTGTAACGCCTGCAGGCAGATACTTGCAGCTCGATTGTGTCTGCTCGGCCGTGAGGCACGCACATTGGAAATGTCCTGTGTGCGTCTCTGAGGTAGAAACGCGGGCCTTCCCGAGCAAGCGGCTCGTGCGTAGTCTGACCTGGGAAGAGGCCTGGTCGTGAGAAGGCGGACGTCGTCTCCGGGGACCCACGAGCACGTCATGTCACCTTGTTCGCGCGGACACGCACCAGAGGAAAGGCCGCTTTTACTACTAACTTCCACAGGATAGCGAACGCACAGAAAAATAGGCCAGCAATTGATAACCAGAAGGTAAACATTAATACATTACGGTCTGCACACACATTTGCTGGCGTTCAAGACACGTTAGAAGTGAGTCATCTTTACACAGTACATCACTGCAGAAACACCAGTTCTGTTGACCTCCTGCTTCCCCGCTGCACAATATTTTTATTGGCTGGTCTTCAGCCACTAGGGCGCCGGGTTGAATTTGCTCCAGTCAAACGTATTTTAATGCTTAAGGCTCGGCTTCCCCCCTCTTGCAGAAATTCATCGTCTTCGTGTCATAATTTCAGTTTCAGAGGTACTATTGGAAGTGTTTGATTATAGAAAACGTACAATTTACTAGTTCTTTAATACGTTTGTATCTAATTTTCGCTGTTTGTTTATTTCCTGCTTGCAAAAAGGCAGGAACGAGAAACATATTGATAAAAAATAAATATGTTCTCAACTTTTCACAACAAACAAACAACACACAATTAAAATTATGCACAAAAATACTAAACAACTATTAAATATATCAATTTTATATAATCGTACATCGTCAGTAATTACTATGAATGCGAAATGATGACGTCAAAACGAAGAATTTCTGCAAAAGTCGGGAAGCCGAGCCTTAATAGGATTTACAATAGATCGTGTAATTTTGTGTAGTTAAAAAACAAAACATATTTTTATGCAGTAAAATTATTGCTGCTGTGCTGTAGCGCTTCTATAATATTGTGTTAAACACTAGTAGAACAATGCATTTATTTATATATATGCGAGTTTTGTTTTCAAAGACGAACACATTTTTGAGTTATAGTTTCGTTAGAGCCACACTCGAGCGTAGTCGTCAAAGTTTTAAGGGTTCTGGCCAACACGCCAGCAGCCACGGAGTTTCAATGGGGAATCAATGTTACAAATATTCGTTTTAGATATAAATGAATAAAAAAATCGTATCACCAGCGCAAGTATTTACTGAGATAAGTGTATACGCGCGAACACTGATTTTAACATCTCGCTGAAGAGGGAGATGGCCGACTAAGAAATTTCAGAGCATCGTGTACGTCCTCGTAGTATCGGAGCCCAGGACTTAGAATAAAAACTTCGTATCTCAAATTTTTGGCAAAAAATACTTTTTGATAATGTTGGTTGCAAAATTCGTATTTCGCATTAAAAAAAACATCCCTTTTAATTTATTTGGAGCGCTGTAAAATGAGATATAGCCTATGAGGTTCCCAACCAACAGTATCAAAAAACTATTTTCGCCAAAAACGTGAGATACGAGGTTTTCATTCTAAGCCGTCGTTGTATCTATCCTTTCCGGCATAACAGTGCTGNCATTAAAAAAAACATCCCTTTTAATTTATTTGGAGCGCTGTAAAATGAGATATAGCCTATGAGGTTCCCAACCAACAGTATCAAAAAACTATTTTCGCCAAAAACGTGAGATACGAGGTTTTCATTCTAAGCCGTCGTTGTATCTATCCTTTCCGGCATAACAGTGCTGCACAAAAGCTAAACTTCAGTACTTTATTTTTGTAAGCCGCATGCACACCTGGCTCGGGAGACGCAGTGTGCGACCAGCCTCGCCGGCAATCCGCGAGATAAGATAACGAGGGATCCTACCTACGCTCCGAGTTAAATGGGGCCGCAAACACCGCCTCAACGACTCGGCAAACAATCACGCCGCTGCGCTGCGGGCAAACAGCGGAGATGATAAGCTGAGCCAGCGACCTGCCGGATGAACCGCGGGATAATCCACGAGGTTACTGAACGCAGCGGCACGTCCCTACACCCACTGAGATTTTGGCACTAACTAAAAATGGAAATCCCGCCAGGACAACATATACAGTAGCATTTCGGTAATCATACATTTATGTNGGGTGCACTCCCCACACGCCATTAATTTTTTTACGGGGGGCCGTTGACTGTTGCCATGAGTTCTTGCTGCAATAGAGTCCTGAGGGTTGCACGAATTTTTCATCCCGATGTACGGAAATTTGCCTTCCATTAATATGACGAGCATTTTATTGATATCACCGTGTTTGAAGAGTACAGGCATGGCTATCTATCACTGTGATCATTTATAAATAGTGAGTGAAGTGAATGAAGAGATTCGGGCGGCTCTTAACATANCATGGCTATCTATCACTGTGATCATTTATAAATAGTGAGTGAAGTGAATGAAGAGATTCGGGCGGCTCTTAACATAGATGTCTTGAGAGTTGATGAGACTGAAGCGCGGTGAATAAGGAACAGCGCCGGAATGCAGTTGCGGGGAAAATGGAAGAACACCGACAAAACCCGCCATCGTCCGACACGATTCCCACTTGCGAAAATCCGGGGGANGTGCGGGGAAAATGGAAGAACACCGACAAAACCCGCCATCGTCCGACACGATTCCCACTTGCGAAAATCCGGGGGAGATCCCGCCGGGAATAATTGAACCCGGTTCGCGTAGGTGGGAGGCGAGTAGTCTAACCACTACGCGGCCCCTAACTTATAAAGAGGTTGTGCGAAGAGGTGGCGGATCAGGAAGACCTACAAATAACTCAAAATACACATCAATCAAAGATTGCATAGTATGGTGTTAGAAATGTTACAATGCTCGATTGTAATGCTCAGCATTTGCGTAACACAAGTGTAACTTAGTACACAACAGTTGCCATTAATTGATTAGTTTACATTTAATATGTCAAATGCTTGCACAATTGTCGGATGAGAAACAAAGCGCACTGTCCTAACAGGCGGTGCGTCGGATCACAAGAGGTGTAAGACAAACGACTGTCGGTTCAACACGGATCTACTGTGGTGCCTCATGAACGTCCCCAGGTCAAGGCGCCCGCATATCTAACGCCTCAGTTGTTTTGCAAAGTGTTTGAAATACACGCTGTTTAAACAGAGTGTACAGCATGTGTTTCCAGTGAAAGTATCTAAGACAAGTAAACGAACTCCTCACGAGCAACGAATGGCACTTCCTACATATCGCGCACATTAGAAGTTTACTTCTGGGTATTTCCACGTGGCTAAAAACGGTATTCCCAGACTGCTGTATGTGAGAATATGCTGACTGTGTACGAGCTATAACCACGAACTGATACCGAAAGTCAATCTGATCACGACTGATCAACCGCACACGAAATGTTTAATACCAAGTAGCCGAAATTACTGTGGCAAAAGTATGACGACTCAAAGATACTTCTGTATACATACTGGCATTCACTGAGCAAGGAAACTTTTTTTCAGTCAGGTGATAGTGCAATTTTTATACGAACTCAATTTTTTTATTTAAAAAATCTCACTGGTTTTGGAAGATACAATTTTCATAAAGTTTTATAGTCACTAGGAACAGGCAGGGCGTCAGCAGTTCGTTTTTGAGATTATATGTTGTTCATGGACTATCTTTTGAATAAGCTCACTGGTGCATTACAGGCGATTTCTGTAAGCTATGTATACTTTAGTTTTGAATAAATGTGTGTGTAACATGCTTTGGGTAAGAAATTTAGGCGAATCGAAGTCTNAGCTATGTATACTTTAGTTTTGAATAAATGTGTGTGTAACATGCTTTGGGTAAGAAATTTAGGCGAATCGAAGTCTCTTTAGTGCTGAATAAGACACGAGCAGCGACGGAATACAACGGTGGTGGAAACGTGCGAGCATTCCGAGAAAACCCACCGTCCAACACGTTTCCCATAAGCAAAAATATGGGTTGGACCTCACCAGGAATAAGAACCATGTTCGCTGTGGCAGGCGAAGGTGTCCTTACCGCNATTTTTTTATTTAAAAAATCTCACTGGTTTTGGAAGATACAATTTTCATAAAGTTTTATAGTCACTAGGAACAGGCAGGGCGTCAGCAGTTCGTTTTTGAGATTATATGTTGTTCATGGACTATCTTTTGAATAAGCTCACTGGTGCATTACAGGCGATTTCTGTAAGCTATGTATACTTTAGTTTTGAATAAATGTGTGTGTAACATGCTTTGGGTAAGAAATTTAGGCGAATCGAAGTCTTTTTAGTGCTGAATAAGACACGAGCAGCGACGGAATACAACGGTGGTGGAAACGTGCGAGCACTCCGAGAAAACCCACCGTCCAACACGTTTCCCATAAGCAAAAATATGGGTTGGACCTCACCAGGAATAAGAACCATGTTCGCTGTGGCAGGCGAAGATGTCCTTACCGCTGTACCACTGCTGTCTCAACATGTTTTGGTGTAGTAAAAACGCTACCACGACGGAAACAAATTAACCTTTGACTCTGGGATCGAACCGTTGATATATTTTTTTAGGCAACTTCTTTTAAACTCTAATTGCAATGTGTGATTTATCTGTTGATATCCGCTTCGAGAAAACGGAAATATTAGTTATTTATATATGGCCCACAAATAAGCATCGACAACCATCTTGCAAAAACTGTTTCTTCCATTTACTTAATACTGCACCTGAGTTGCTATGGTACTATAAATACTTTATACCATCAGTAGAAAGCAAAATTTAAACAAGGAATACTTTTTACAAACTTATTTGTATGAGTTTTAACTGTGGCAAACAGCATAATCAAATAGAGCGAATAGGTCTATAAGCTAAGAGAAGATTTTGAAAAAATGTTTTTATGAAACATGTTCCAGAAAAGTCTTGCAAACCTTTCGGGGCGAGTTTACCCTCCCACATTAAGAAAAGGAACATGTAAACATGTGTCCGGCATTTCCTTGTTTGGTNTCTTTCGGGGCGAGTTTACCCTCCCACATTAAGAAAAGGAACATGTAAACATGTGTCCGGCATTTCCTTGTTTGGTTTCTGGAGGCGTTGAACATTTGGTAGACAACAGCGACATTCTCATAAATCCTTTAAACCCAGTTACACGCGCATTATTATTTTTTTTTTATGTGTGCCGGCGACATTGTCACATAGTGGGTAATCACTTGATATGGTTTAGGTGGCGCCAGCGGCGTGTGGTGAACTGCTGCAAGGTAGACTGTTTTTTTTCTCTGTGCTACACCTAATCGTTTGCTAGTTCACACATCGACCACTTGAACGTAGTAGTGCATTTGACGTCACAGCACATTAGTAATGGGTGCCTCACCGCTCTCTCATGAAAGGTTGCAATACATTCAGTTTCTCCCGGCTCCTGGTGCGTGCGCCTAGTGTGTACAGCACTCAGCAAGTACCAGTTTACCCTACAACACTTCACCACACGCCACTGGGCGGCGCCTATGTGATGTGGAGGCAACCGAGTGTAAGGCTGTGGTTGGCAGCGCCACAAAACGGCATAATTGATTACAGTAAATTCGCGATGAGGGGAAATTTCCTTTCGTGTGGATTTTAGATTGTCGTTTAGACGCAAAAGTATGAAAACTGCAGGAAATTTCACAAGATACCGGAGATGCATCCATACAGGAACTTGGACCAGGAAGTTCGAAAGACCCTGAACTACCTGTGGGAATGAGGGCAAGGAAACAAACTACGGTATGGGCTGTAAAAACAAATGGAAAGTGCTTCTTTGACTGGGACAGACCTTGTGTCCGAAATAGTAAAGAGCGTGGAGAAAATACATGCTGAGGCCTGTGAAATAGTGGTTCATATGACAGATTGGCTTTTGAGTAAAAACTCACAGATCAATACGACACAGGTAAGGTGGATTGTATCAGAGGTACAAAAATTACAAAGTTTGCTATACAAGATGTTAATGGAAAACACCAAGTTAGTTGGCATGGTGCAGGGTCTGAAACACCAAAGAAAGGTGCTGACTGACAATGTAAAAGGTGACACAGTTCGTGGCATCAAGAGTTATGCGCAGGTAGCTAAGGGAGAGAACAGTAAACCTAAACCTCACAAGAAAGTTGTGCTTGTGTAATCAGAGGAAAAAAGGAACCTAAGTACACAAGTTAAGAAGAAAATAAAGAAGTCAATAGACCCAAGAGAAGAGGGTCCTAAAATAAGAAATATCCGAGAAATTCAGAAAGGTGGAATTATGATAGAGAGGCTGGAGACGATGAGAATTTGAAAAATTGAAAAAACCAGCAGAAAATCAAGGCATTAGGTATAAAATTGGAACCCCGAAAAATAGAGACCCAAAGGTGATTGTATACTATATACGACGTGCTGATGACATTGATAGTCTGCTGGAGACCATTTAAAAGCAGAATTTCAGGTCTGCTAAGATGGATAAAGAGACCTTCCTGCGAAAGGTCACTGTAAGTTACAGAACTGGAAAGAGGGACACAGGCAGGGTGCATGTGGTGCTGGAGTTTGATCCAGGAATAGGAGCAAACTTATTAATTATGGAAGAATATTCGTGGGTATGATAGCTGTAAGGAGAGAGACTACAGATCTATCTCACGAAGTTATAGATGCCAGAAATGGAGACACATTGCCAAGAGATGCAATGCTGAAGTCGCTTGCTCAAGATGCGCTGAAAAAGGCCATACATTTGAGGAGTGTCCACATAAGAGCGCTAGGCAGTATGAAGAGAACTGCATTAATTGCAAAAAGAGGCAAATTGATCACAACCACAGAGTGGATTCAAGTGAATGTCCAGCGTATCAAAGAGCCCTGTCTGTGGAGCTCACCAGAATAGACTATGGCTTATATGTAAGATCAGATTTGGACAGATGAAACTGCAAAGGTCAGCAGTGGCGACCTCTGAACTAAATAAAATAGTGACGGAGCGGAAGTTGGACCTGGTATTGTTTCAGGAGCCCTATGTCCATTTTGACGAGGTGGTAGGACTTAAAGGCACTGTAATGACACAAAGTAGGATAGCCTAAAGCTGGGCTAATGATAGCTAATATGGAGATGGATGTAATGATATTTGAATAGTGTGTAAAAAAAANGGATAGCCTAAAGCTGGGCTAATGATAGCTAATATGGAGATGGATGTAATGATATTTGAATAGTGTGTAAAAAAAACATATATGTGCTCAAATACAGTATAAATACCTGCAAATATGGGTAGTGTCTTCGTACTTTCAGTATGGNAAAAAAAACATATATGTGCTCAAATACAGTATAAATACCTGCAAATATGGGTAGTGTCTTCGTACTTTCAGTATGGTGTAGAGACACAAGACCACCTGGACAGATGGTAAGTAGTGTTGGATGTCTTACAAGGAAAACCAGTGGTCATGGGGCAGATATTAATGCCAAAGCTGAAATGTGGCCTTCTTCTGAAACTGATGAAAAGGGAGTGCTCGTAAATCAATACATTTTGACCAATATCCTAGAGGTGGCTAATGTACACANGGGAGTGCTCGTAAATCAATACATTTTGACCAATATCCTAGAGGTGGCTAATGTACACAGAAGAGCAAAAAAAAACTGGTATAGGCATGCGTATGCAAATAACAGAGGTATGGAACCAATCAGAGTAACGCGATGCAGTCAGCAGCTAGATCGGTTACTGCTGCTACAATGGCAGGTTATCAAGATTTAAGTGAGTTTGAACGTGGTGTTATAGTCGGCGCACGAGAGATGGGACATAACATCTCCGAGGTAGCGATAACATTTGGATGTTCGCGTACGACCATTTCACTAGTGTACCGTGAATATCGGGAATACGGTAAAACATCACATCATCGACATCGCTGCGGCCGGAAAAATATCGTGAAAGAATGGGACAAACTACGATTGACGAGAATCATTAAACATGACAGACATGCAACCCTTTCTCAAATTGGCGCAGATTGGATTTGTGGACTGCCCT
>NQII01002025.1:387332-400767 GCA_002778355.1 Clitarchus hookeri | reverse complement strand
CCATCTAAACGTTCAAGAACTTCAATAAAATTTATTTTCTCTCGTGTAGAGGAAAGTAGGATCATTAGTTCTCAGAAACTTCTTGTTTTCGTTCAAGGGATAATTTGGAAACTATGAGAAGGAGATATTTTATGAATACAGCAAGTTAATTACAGAATATTTCACAAACCTTGGTGTGGAATATGTCAAACTAATATTGAATTTTAACAAGCAAGTGTTGTAAAGTAAAACAATGTGTTGTAAAGAAAAACAATGTGTTTTAAACATATATTGTATTTTAGCTGTATAATTGCAAGAAATCTTTGACAATTATTTTCGAAATAATTGTTTACTTTGTGGGGAAGAAAACGATATTTCTTAAAGCTCTGCGTCATCCACTCTGCCGGTTTCGTTTACTTTCTGCTAATTTTGATTTTTGTGAAGAAAATATTTTATAAATGCTACAAAATAAGTTTAGTTGTTCGTATTTGTCATATTCTGCAGAACAGGCATGCAACCTGTGGTTCCAACCTAAATTTTTAAGACATAAGTTTGAAATACCAATTGACTCCTGTCTTTTTGCGACTACCAAATAACACGTAGCAAAATTACCTACAGAAAGGTTAAACACCTTGTGAAGTGTACATTTTATATATTCGCCAATTTACAAGAATTTCTCTGGTAGTTAAATTATGACACAAAATGAAGATTCTCTTCACAAGAGCCGAAGCCGAGGCTTAAGAGAGAGTTCAGCATAAGGGAGAATGTTGCCACTATGTTCGTTGGTGTCCCAAATACGTCACTTTTAAACTAACGGTAAACTGAGTATTTCCGTTTATTTGCGTGTAAAAGATTTTGTTTCTTTTGAATTCTGACATATACTTTCCCGCACCAAAATATTACGTGGGTGATAATGATAATCCACATGTGGTTTCCGCCTGAGGAAAGGAGGAAGGAGACTGTTGCTAAGCGACTCCGGCTGTCCTACACAAGGGACACACATGTCGCTCCGGCCAGCGTGAGACAACATGGGAGTGGAGACGCAGCGGAATGAAGACGGGGTAGGAAATGTGATGGCCCCGAGGAAACCACCACACCACGCCAACGTCCACCACAGTGCCCACATGAGAATTATTCTCCGTGCACAAGAGCTTGGGAGCGAACAGGGAACCTCAAACGTGAGAGACCAGTCAATCAAAATATTAGGTATTACATTTATTTATAAAATATTGTGCACGCCAACTAAAGGCGTTTCCAAATGCAAGCAGTATATATCACTATGTATGGCATGGAAATTTCGGAAAAACTCTAATTTTTAAAAAAAAAGTGAAAGGAATTTAAGGTCTATATAAAGTGGATGCCATAAAAATGAATTTTCTATTATGTTGCCGCACCTAAATAAATTAACTGTGTAATATATAATATTGCCAGATCGAATTTAACAAAATATTATTATACAATATGTCTGTTGTTAAAACCTTCACTTCAGTGGCAAGGACGGAGTTTTCCGTTGCGTAGGTTCTAACACAACATTAATAAGAAGATTTGTACAAAATTATATTTTTATAAGTAAATTGCAGTCATTCCGTTTGTTCAAATACACAACTTTTAAAATGCGATACAAGTGCTACCTCATCGCAAAAATGTCTGTTTTCCCAACTATTAACATTGGGCTTTTTAACCTGAGTGTAATATATATTAACACAGCCTATGGTTGTTCACATGTAGGCAGATTTTCTACATCACGGTTTTGTTTTTTGGTTGAAATTCCGTTTACGACCTTGCTGGATCATTCGTTATTTTTACAACTGAAATAAATGGTGAACAACAAATTTAATGCTGGCAATGTTTTAACCCGAATTCAGAAATATCGTTGTGGCATAAATTTGTATATAATTATTTAAAACAGCCTATTTTGGTTTATACTTCCAAAAGAATATAATTTTTTTATTTAGTTCTACCTAGCCGATCATTTTTAAATTACATGTATTCGATAAATGCGTTTATTAAAATTAACTTTAATATTCATGTACTTCATTATAAATGCATACATCGCAACTTGGTGGACTGTAACATCGGAAAACGTCAATAATTGATGGAATTGTTGGCATATAACACGTGAAACGGTGGACCTCTGCAAAGCCTATTGTTTTAGTGAGCTCTAATTACAGAGTTAGTTCAGCTGTTCTGTATGATTCGTTTGGAAAACAAGGATGCGCGAAGACGAGTTCTTACTTGCCGTTACAACTTTCTGGTCTGTCAGTTCGTCGCGTTGGGCGGGCAAGTGAACCACGCAGGACTCCACCTGCAAGATCCGCCATGTTGGTACACTAACACGGGGTTCGAGGAAGAGCAGTGTTTGTAGCATAGGGTCGGTGTATATTCTCTACGTCATTGTACTCACGGAGTACACAACCTGAAGCATGATTCTCCTCCTCGTTAGCTTTCGCTTTCCCGGTCGTTACACACGACAAGCTTGAGTCACCCGTCCATGTTCGGTTTATTGATTCTATATAAGAACTTTTAACATTGAACTTGTGTTCAAATATATCGATCTTGTCAAGTCACACGCGATACAGTACGAGAAATCCGGAATGTTATATTCTTTTTTCTTTGTTTCTTCTACATAAATACTCCCTTGTCAACGAAAATCACGCGCAAGAAAATGAAAATAAGGCGGTACACACCGACATACAGTTGTCTTACCTTGCTTCGGTATTTGTGTACTCAGAGTAGAGGAAATAAATATTACTCACGTAAATAAAAATTACTGCATTAAAAAAATAATGTTAGTTGTTTACAAAAATCTTTATTACTAGAAAAACGTACTTCTTGTATATTTGTAAGTAACTTATTAAGTGGACGACTTTTAGAGTAAGAAGTAACTTTTTAAGTAGTTTTGTGTTTACAAGAGTCATGTGTATACAATTTTATTTTTATTTATGGTGTTACGATTATGAAACAATCCAAATTTAAAGTACATTTATGTCTTTTTTTTTGTAACTATTTTGATTACTTCTAGTGGTGACATTCTGAAGAATTTGAAATGTTTTATATTGTTGTGTATCTTATTATAATTTTTCCAAGTGCGTAGTTTTTTCTAAAGTGCTTTTCCACCTTCATATTGCTTAAAAGTTGTTCTGACTAAAAATCTTTTTGACTAAGAGTGTTTCCCCACCTTCATATTGCCACAATTTTAGGCAAAATGATTTTAAGCAAAACCACGTTTACTATTTTTTCCTGACGTTCGGCACTGCCTCTTCAAGAATATATCAATGGGTTTTGAACCCAACCATTTCACCTCACCTCCGTTTTTAGTTATTTTTGTAAACCAAGGTGTTTATAATTGGCTATTGAATATTCTTTCATTTAAGTTTCAATTTATGCAAACTGAAATTTCTGCAGTTTATTTGGACCAAAGTTAATTTTATTAATGAAAAGTCTTTCAGACATAACAATTTCGTACCTAAAATACGCAAGACTAACTTACACGCCTATAAACCTTATTAAATTCCTGAAGAGTTCTCTTTAAATCTACACAAAACCATAACATATATTACATATAATTTCAGAATGTGAAGAGCGTGTTCTACCAATTTTAAGAAATCTTTAAAATTACAAGCCATGATCTGAACACGTGAACTCAATACACGTTATTCAATCTACTGATCTTAAAGCATACATTATCCGAAATGATTTTGCTCGTTGCGTGATATTTTTTAAAAGTTAACAATAACATATTTAACTTTCATGAAAATCGCTTTGGGTCAGTCACTTGTCTCTTTGTTATATACAATCATATAACTGAAAAAAAGTAAATTTTTCCTTTTTATTTTGCAGGTTTTCGCATTCCCTACATATAAATATTGGTCAGTTGTTCCACATAAAAGTCACAGACTTATATTGTAGGCATTAATCACAAATAATGAATTTGGTTCTCGTGAAGCACTGAAATATTTCACTAGAAATACGGTGTTTTTGTAATCCTTCGCGTAAATGACAGATAAGAGCAGGAAACATTTGCCTCCAAACACGTCATTCTCGAGTTTCTGGCGTGAAAAATAGGAATTGTTTCAATGAGTAAACTGAAACTGCTGGTATTGCAAGGTATACGTTGCATTCCATTTGTAAAAACTTTATTTCAAAAAGTTTTTTTTAAGTAATGTATTTTTCCAAGTTTTAGTGTTTTACTACACGTAAAATATTTGTTCATAATATTAATGAACTGCAAGAAAATTCGTAATTTTTTTAGTCATAAATAAATTTAGGGGCTTTGGAAAGTACGTGAACTCTCAAAATATAAAATAAAGAACAGAATTCTAGCTGCATGATAAATGTATATGCGATGTTTTATTGACTTTAATTAGAATCAACAATTCTATCATATTCAGCAATAGTAGATACAATGTATGGTTTTCGAATAAATTTTTTCTTCCCTTTTTTTAAAAAAAACGTAATGAATTCAACGAATTTATAAATGTCAAAAATAGTTCAAGTGTTTACTTATTTTATCTATGCCATTTTTTTCTAATTAAAAAATTAGAAACATTCAAATGTAACAGAAATGTACCTTTTTAAATGATCCTGTTAAAAAATTTAAAAAATACATCAAGATACGTTTAAATATTATGCAGTTGCAGATAATAAAATTTTGTTTATATTAAGAAAATTGTTTGGTGTATTTGCTGGTTAATGATATATTTTCTCAATTTTTCACAAAAGTTAGCAATTTTTAAATTAAAAAATTGTAGACTGTCAGCTACTATAGCTTTACATAATAGTTACCAAAATTAAAATATCTTGTCGCGAAAAGCATAAATATATATAAATACATATATATATATATATATGCATGTGTGTGCAAATATATTAAGTAGTGGGAATTGTGTTATTTTTGTTATGTGTCGATAATTCACGCAGTGTGTCACATTTCCATAGTCCCTAATCCATTCACTCTCCATGTCCATGGCAGAGGACATGTTGCACATGAAGGATATTTATGATTGGAACTGTACACGACAATGAATCAGTGGCTGGTGTTTTGGGCATCTTCCTTGCGAGAAATACGATTTTTTTAAGTAATTCTAGAAGCCTTTCATTTGTGAATGGAGAATGCTGACATTAACTAGCATGCAGCACTTTGTTCATTGGTTACGAGAAGTATGCTTGACACAAGTATAGTGCTCAACAAAATTTACAAGATTGCAACACTAGGAAATTAACTCGCGACAGAAATGGTTGAGTAGTGCAACAATTTTTCTTAGCACAAAATATGTAGGTTTTTCTTTAGCAGTTGATTTTTTGCGTCCCATTTTTTAAATATTATATTAATAAAACTAATTAATTTAACGTTACGTGTTTAGAACCTTTTTTTAAGATGACGCATGAAGATCGTGGTTCATACACACAGACGTTTACCACAACATTCTTGAGGCGTAATATCTGTCTCATATAATTTTCTTTGTTGCATGAATATTTCTATAAGATATTTCGACATAACGAGACTTGCTTATTACTGGAAAACAATGTATACTTTTCAGGAAAAATACGCAAAGCAGATTGTACTAATTTTTGACAGATATTTTCATAANGCTGGAAAACAATGTATACTTTTCAGGAAAAATACGCAAAGCAGATTGTACTAATTTTTGACAGATATTTTCATAACAAACCGTAAATACAATGTAAAGGTGCATTTAATTATTATGAAATTGATGTTAAAAACAGTGTTTTTTCTGTTACTTTCTAGCTTGAACACTACTTTCTTTACTACAAAATTTTACAACCTATGTTTAGTCCATACAAATAAACCCTTATCAACAAAATTAATTGAATATATATATATATATTCAATTTGTATATATATATATATCAGAACACATATGTGGGAAACTTCTTACCTGCAGTTACTTTTTCAGTTTTGTTTTACGAGATGCCGATCCGAGAGATTTCACCTATCGATATTAGTAAGTCAGTTGAATACAATGGTACTCCAGGGCCTTGCATTAAACCACGCCACAGACTTTTCTTTTACCAATCATATGATAAGTTCACAACCTTAAATGCCATGGGTAGAGGCAGCGTGACGAGAACACTGCACGCCAGTTCAGAGCCTTGCGCGTAGTGGCGATGGTTCACTTAATGCTTAAGGCAGTGTCGCCTTTATCGCTCCCGCACTTCGCTGCTTGAGAAGCGGATATTTCCGGGAATATTTCCGGGAGACTTAAGGCATTGAAGTCTGGAGGGTTGCGACTCGACGAGGACTAGAGGCCTGTCGTTGAGACTGCACGACGCATATAAGGTGTTCCTGGTTAACTGAGCACATTGATATAAACATTTGTAAAATGTCACTGCCCCTTTCTGCATACCACGCCATTTTAAATTGGGAATTATCACTGGGATGCGCCCAGTAAAGTTGGTAGTGATGGAAAGCAAGTAGACATGTCTTCACGTTGAATTTAAAGTGTTAGGCTCACTGTTTCTGAATACTACAATGATTCAGTTTTGAATTCTGTTATTTTAAAGCATATAGGTGTACAAATAAGGAAATTGGAATATGTTTACATTTCTGATGATCTGACAGTTTGACTTGACCAACAAATCAATAACGCGGTCAGGTCCTTTGTAATTGTACAACAAGACAAGAAGACTACACAACGTGCATGCGAGTAGACGTGAAGCAGGACTTTCGCAGGCGCCCAGTTTGCCGTGAACAGCTTGCAAGAGCAGGGAGGCAGCCGGCGAGAAGACGAGAAGTGGCTAGAAGACACGGCTACGAAGAGAGGTTGTCATGTGTACTCTAGGTGTGGAGGGCCCGCCTGTCTTCGGCCTCGGGGATTCCTGTTTGCCCACACAACCCACATACACGTGTCCTCCTCCCGCGGTGGAGTGTGTGTGGAAGCTGCGGGGAAAGGCTGCGATTACCATATACTAAAGATGAGCTGGACCGATGTTTCGTCTTCTACGCATGTGCACAACATTGCCCTACCCCACGTCAATGCAGCTGTCGAAGTCTCATGGTTAACAGTGACGTACGTGTTTCTTAAGTCATTATTTTCAAAATACCAACTGTTTTATATGAATAAATTTTTTTTACCAATTTTAACGAGATAAAACTGCATGAAAACGTGGTCATAGGTAGTTTACAAGCATCTCAATGCACTTGTTCACGAAAACAATGTTATAACTTCAAATCCTACCCACGTCATTCATGACAGTCGTATTGACAGAGAATGGTTTTGCACGGCTATCATGATCACTCCCCCCAGTATTTACTCTGCACGTAACACGTATCCAGCTACACTGTATTTTTTTTGTACTTAGGGCCTAAAGTGATTCCTGAGTTTGGTAGAGGCCCTGAAACGTTTTGTTTGTAAATGTCTTATGCAGCGATAAATTGGAAACCNAAGTGATTCCTGAGTTTGGTAGAGGCCCTGAAACGTTTTGTTTGTAAATGTCTTATGCAGCGATAAATTGGAAACCACATGCGACTGAGAAATGGAAATTGGCGTACAGGCAAATGTTTACAAGTCAAGTGACCACACAAAACGGCATTACAAAAAGCACAAACCTCCATATATTAAATAGGGGTTGGCACNGTTTACAAGTCAAGTGACCACACAAAACGGCATTACAAAAAGCACAAACCTCCATATATTAAATAGGGGTTGGCACCCTGCAATTGCTTAGAACGTTGTAACCCTGCACTTGAAGCAATGCGACATTGCACGTTAGTAATCGGCATTAAAAAAGCAATAGAAAAGATCGCCTTAGTAGTATCCACTAATCGCTACTGTTAACGCAGAAATCACACGTTTAGTTGGAAAGCGTATTAATGGTTGCATGGGAGGTAGGCAGCCTGTAACACTGCCATGCATAACGTGTGAACTGATATTCTGGCTTACAAGATTGTGGACGGCTAAGAAGTTACTGTGGACAAGTTCCCCATTGCATTGGTTCATATTATGGTACTAAGTGGCGACTGCGTTGCCTGCCTGCTAGCATTTCGTTGGTAGTTTACTCAGCAGACAGCTCTTCACAACGTGTGTGATGTAGGGGGGTAATGAGGAACTGACGGACATGCATCTCACGTACGGTGAAATTACGCATAATACATCAGCTTCGCGTAGACCATACGCCGAAAGTTTTCAGCCCGACATTTGCCAGTTGCACGTGCCTTCATTTATTCATCAGTGTTTGTATGACGACCTTCCATAACTACTTGAAGATGAACCACTAAGTCTACGAGAAGTCATGTGGTACACGCACAAGTGTGCATTAGTACACACTAGTTGCACACAAAGGCAGCACATGAATGCGCTGCCGAGGTGAGATGGCCATTGTTCATTCTAGTTTTCAGTAACTAATGCAACTTTCTAAGTGCTACGTTACCAAATAAAAATTCCATAGACCTTCAACATNCATTCTAGTTTTCAGTAACTAATGCAACTTTCTAAGTGCTACGTTACCAAATAAAAATTCCATAGACCTTCAACATTAGAGTTCAGTCTTCAAAATACAATGGCTGTATTTGCCGCAAAGTATACTGCCCAACAATTGTAACCTTAATACAATGCAAAGTTATCGTTGTCAGATCAAACAGAAGTGTTATTTGTGGCAAACGAACTTTGCAGTGATTCACATTCAAGGATAATGTACGTACTTTGCTGCAACAAAACTTGCGTTGCAGCATAGTAAAGTGTTTTAGAGTGCAGGCGGGGGAATTGCATTTAAAATTATGGCCTAAAACCGATATTTTGTGATCTTCAAACGACGGTCACTTATCTGTTCAACACTGCACTAATCACAAAGTTTTACAAGTGTAATTTCTTTCATGATTTTATCCAAGAAAATCTGATAAAGTTTTTTGTAGGATTTCTTTTTTATTGAAGGCTACATTATATCATTTTTTACATACGTTCCACCGTTTACAATTGTAACAACGCCCGATATAAATATTTTGTGAATGATTATACGTTTGATACTTTAAATCCATGTAGTTGCACGTGGACAATTAGTTAAAAATTTTCTGTATTATGGTTACCTTATTGAAATAAAGAATATTCATTTAAATGACCAAGCAATATATTCTGAAAAAAATTTAAGTAATAGATATATTAAAACTTATGAGATATTAGATCTAGAGCAAAAGGATGGGTAAACAATAAAGTATGATTAAAGGTGTAAATATTAAAAGTTCCACATCCTAATAAAAATTTGTCTCTCAGTTACCTCCATCCCCCTTCAACAACAAAAATATTAATTTGAAACAATTAATTTAAAAACAGACATTGAGAATGCCGAGAACTGTGGGAGCAAATTTGTTGATACTCTTAAACCTTTACTCGTTGATTTAGTGGCCTATTGTTAAGTCGGAGCATTGCTAACAGCAGCCATCGCCCGGAAGAAAGACAGAACAAGGACTCACTGAAGTGTACACAGCGCGTACGATGCAGCTGAAAGCCAACGTCGCCTCACGCGGTGGTTGAAAGGCGCCATCGTCCCTGCTTCGTAAGAGAGGAGAGGAGTTTGTGCTCACTTACGAGGAGGACACACTGGCTCTAAACCTGGTGGTGCGTACAGGTGAGTGTCTGTCTTCACGCCGCGCTCTTCCTGGCAGCGATCCAAAGTCACTCATCCGCCCGCCAACACCTTCCCTCCCGCCGCGCGCCCGTTACTAGCTTACAAAGCCTCGTCATAACGATAATAACGTCTTGATTGAGGTGGCGAGTTTGAGGCTACGAGGAATTGTTTACCACTTAACCACCTCTAATGGTGCTACTTATAGAATACAACATTACAGTACACTCTCTATGTGACATTGAAAAAAAAACAACAAAACAACATTACGTAAGAGCATTATGTTATGGAGAGTGAGAGAGAGATTTGGGTGGCTCTTAACATCGAGGTCTTGAGAGCCGATGAAGGTAAAGTGAGGTGATTGTGGAGCAGCGCTGGAATGAAAGAGCGGGGGAAACGGGATATCTCCGAGAAAAGTCGCTGACCAGCGGCATCGTCCTACACGATTCCTACATACGGAAATCCGGGAGTGACCCTGCCAGGAATCGAACTAGTTATTATGGAGAGAGTACAGTAATTTGACGTATATATTCACTACACATCAGTTCACGCACACAGGTGAACCAAAAACATATCACCACTATGTTATACAAAAAATTATTATGCATGTTTTCACCACACATTTACACAAAAACACACACTTGAATAAGTGCGCTGGCTGTAAAAAGGCTAGGGGAAGGGATAATTAAGGGAAAAAAACTGCACGTCATTGTATTGCAAAAATTACAGTTTTGATGGACTATTCAAAATGTGAAAAGTTGGTTATAATGTATCTTGGCGACTTCCAAGATTGCTCTCGATACCAGGAGTTAGTAAAAGATGATGAGTATAAAATTGTGTTTATTCCTTTGATAAGCAAATTTGTATCCTGTTTAAACGTATTTGAACACTAACACAAAATATACATACTTGCTTAAATTATTGTTGTGATAATTAGTATGTTAGGCAAAAAGGATTTAACGAAAAATAATTCAAGGATTGAAATTTTCCCAGAAGATAAGTCTTCGAATATATCAAAAGAGATAAAAAATTATACTACCTGGTATGAGATGAAAATCTACGTAGTTTGAATTAGAGATGCGAGAGTATGTAGGTGCAATAAATTTTAAAGTTTTTTGCTGTTTTATGTAATAACCAACAAAATTATCCACTTATTTGTAATAATTTGCTAAAAACACTTCTAAAATATATGCACCTAATTTAACAAGATGTAAAATTCTTAATATTTAAATTTCTTTGTATAAAATCAATGCTTAATATTTGTTTGATTATATGGGTTTCTCGCAAAAAAAACTTAATCTTGTACACAGACATACAGATTTCGAACATGTTTAGTTATACACACACCTCTATATACAATTTTGAATTTCTCCTGAAAATAGTAATGAATAACGCTAATTAATATTTTTTTATTTAAAAAATTTTGTCAAGTATTTGTATTCCAGCACAATCTATTTTGAACAATCCCAACCAAATGACAACATTTGGAGGTATTGACGAAGCATATGAATACCTACCAGTTACAATGGTATGGTTAACAACATGTAACCAACACGTGGGGAACAAATACAATTTTAATTAAGATAGTTTTACGTGTTGAAGAACAACAGTAAAATATTCTACACTATTGTTTTATTTCATCATTAAAATAATTCCAAACTTTGGCATAAGTTTGGTTACAGGATATTGGCCCAGCGTAAGAACAAGAACCAATGACCAGCCATTGTGTTCCCAACATTAACACAACGTATAATCAGCGAAACATAGTTAAAAGAGAAAGATTCTCAGTCTTAGAAAAACATAACTTGTTTATAAAACACAACAGAGGGATATTGTTGACAGTCACAACATTTGTGCTATAATATTACATATGTCGGTTGCCCAACATTGCCTCAACAGAAAAATACGTGCCACGTACCATTAATATGTGTACCGACTAGTTACGAAAACTGTTTTAATGTTTTAAAGATCACATTCCCGATATGTTGTGGCATTTTATGATATAGTGCCGTCGTTTTCTTGAGGAATATGAGTAATCTTGTAACATTTTTGTTGTAGTAATACGTCACTGTGTGTGCCAGCCTAACATGTAGCCAACCTGTCCAACCAAATGCCAACCGTCGAGTTAAGCAGTGATTTAAGACTGCCCTCGAGGCAAGAGTGTTTCNAGCCAACCTGTCCAACCAAATGCCAACCGTCGAGTTAAGCAGTGATTTAAGACTGCCCTCGAGGCAAGAGTGTTTCAAAATGTGGGGAGGTATTCATTCCTAAAACTGCCGTCACAAATCACGCACAAGGTTGCAATACCGTTCTCACGCTGCCACCTTGCCAACGAGACCAGCAACATTTTGAAACGCTTCTCCAGTTTGAGATTGCAAACACGTGTAGAAATAATAACAAATGCCGATGCAGTTTGGCGGCGGAGAATAAAGCGACTGTGCCACGACTGTCGCCGGCATTTCCAAAAGGCCAGTTTGCTCAGCGAAACTTTCTCCCCCGCCTACGGTACGTAAACACAGTCTGTAATTTGTTTGTCTCGCTCCCTGGCTTGCCGCCCTCGCGGGGTAGTTAAGGCCTAATTAGCGTCGCTGCGGAGCATCGCTGGCTTGATTAATGCTGCTGTGCGCTCTGTCATCTCCCTCCCTCCCACCCTTAAGCAGGCCTTCTGTCTGGTCCGCGTCAGAGGTCTAGGAGCATGTAGGCGCTAAGGGCGACCCACGCATGTGCATCACGCCTCATAGTAACCTCTACGCACAGATCACTCTACTTGCACGCCGTCTTCAAGACGACCAATAACGAGCCTCTATGGGACTTTCAGCGGTGACCTTATACCCCTAATACTAAAGGTAAAAGTGTGTTGCAATTGTCTTTATATTTTTAAGATTCTGCAACCGTATGTTCATAGTAAAAATGAACGCGAAAACACCAGATTTACCCATTTTTTACTTGCGAAAAAATTGGCGTCAGAGATAAATCGAGAACCTGAATTTGCTATAGTCTATTTGCGGTTTCTTCGCACTTTTTCAATCAAACCTTAGAAAAAACACCCCATGTAATACAATTTAATTAATATGAAATATATAAGTGATGGTATCCCAATAATAATAAATACAAATAAAGTCAGATAGAAGTTAGGTGTGCGGGAATTGCCTAGTACGAAATAGTCATTATGCAATATTATAAAACTGATTGCGTACGAATGGGGTGCGTTGTCCCTTTGGTGTAATTTTGTACACGTAGTTAAGCTTATTTTGCAAGAGATGGAGGTATATCGTGTAAGTAGCACTTCAGCAGGGCTTCGGAAAAGTTAGAAGTAACCGTGAATGGCTTACACACACGCATGCAACGTTTCTTAAATTATGTTTCTAAGCAGACGTCACTCAACTACTTTGCGTTCTATTTCAACATTTTCTGTCTAAGTTCTGAGCACCGTTTGGTGGTCTGTGCAGGCGGCCTCGTTAAGGCGCCTATCTAACTGGCCCGCGAAGTGGGTTTGTAATAAAAGTTTACACAACAAACTATTTCATGTTTACATGAAAATAAATAACCCTACACACTAGCGCTGAGTAAAGTTTTCAACATATCACGTTGTTTGCATAAACTATTTACAAGCTCTTCAAAATGGCCAAGAACAACGTTTTCACACTGTTAGAGCCTAATATATAGGATGAGTCGTTAAGGTATGCTAACCCGGCATGAGCGGAATCCTTAGGTCATATGAATAAGGAAAAATGTATACGACATTGGGCCCTAAGTGATTTCTCAGGGTGGTAGACGCCCTGAAACGTTGCGATTGGAAATGTCTTATGCAACGATAAATTGGAAACCACTTTGTATTAAGCAACGGAAATTGGCATACTGGCAAAGTTATACAAGA
>NQII01002025.1:344244-382641 GCA_002778355.1 Clitarchus hookeri | reverse complement strand
GGGGGGGGGGGGGGGAGAGGAGAGAATGCGACATCTTGCAGCGGCGTCTGAAACAAGACAGATGGCCGTGCTCACCTGTCTTCTCGGTGGCAGGCAGCCGGCTACAACACCTTGCTGACGTCACTCTGATACGCGGGCTATTTCCTCCCTCACTTTGTACCCTTCAAGACGTACTCGCAGCCCCTCCTCCCCTCTCCAAAGACATTACCTCCCTTCAACCTCCCGCGCCGCAACAACACGCCTCTTCTTCTAAACACTGCTCGCCGACAATTGAGAACTCTTGAAATCAAGGTTTGAAAAATGCCACTGTCCCGACCTGCAAATATACACTCCGCAGAAGAAGTTTTGCACCACCTGTATTTGGTTTTAGAGTGCTCGCATTAGCTGTCGGCTCATAAAAAATCCTTCGTAAAGTCTGGCGCGGTATTACGTACAGACAATGTGTACTTCCATCCAATACTTTCTCTTGGGATGTGAGCAATAAAACATTTTGTTGAGCTAACAAAACTTGAAAAGCAAGAAAATGAATTTAGTTCATATAAAAAATACACTTTTCAATAAACAGAACCTCCACGTTAGAACAAAAAAAATTACATTTCCAACAAAATATTGCATTAGTCAACTGTCTAAATTGGATTGGCCACCCATTAGACTGCCTTCGTTCGAAAATACAGCTTGAGGGTTTGTTTGTAATTTTTATGACAATTGAGACAGTAACATGTAAGTTTGTGCATATCTTGTGCTTAATAATGGTGTAAAAATTCTAATAACTTCAATTCAACAGGAAAAAAAAAAATTATAAGTATAAAATTTTAATATTCATTTACGCAAGCTATGCGTTATTTAAAATGTATTTACTAACAAACATCCCTCTCTGATCAGTAGTCACTCTAAGGGATATCGCTAGGGCGTAGTGATGGCTGGCAAACGATTTATGTTCGAATCTCGGCCGGGCTTTAATTTTGTTTATATCAACCAAAACTCTTAAATGTGCGTAGGTTAAATTATTCTGCTACGCCAGCAAATTCTTACAGTTTTGGAAAACCAAATAAGAACAACAAAATAATTTTGTTTCAACTACAAAATATAACTTTGGCATTACACAAACAATTATTTTGGTTGCGCCAAAAAAAAACTTTATTTGATTCATCAAAACATTTTTTTCAGTGTAGAACTGATAACGACGGTGGGAAAGTAGATCTGTATCTCGACATTGAATAAAAGGGCTATGTAAACATTTGTAAATACAGATACTAAATAAACATAAAAAATTCATATGGCGACCATTTTGAAAGTAAGTATCTAATAAAGTTAAAACTCTTAAATTTACTTGGACTATTGTAGTACTAAGTGCCAGCTAAATTGAGTGAGTAATGGTATAATATTTTTCAGATATAACGAAAAATATACATGTCTTCAGTTGGTGCTATTTTCCAAATTGGCTGACCAACAACAGTATTTATTTCAAAATTTAAATCTTACACGATGCTCTGTCAGTATACAAAATTTTATTTCCATCCGTTTAATGGTTCCCGAAATATGAAAGGAAGTACCGGGGGTTGTCGAAAATTATAAAAGTCAGGTTTCCTTACTAAGTACTAAATGTGCACCAATTTTGGTGACATTCGGTCCACGCGTTCAAAAATTGAAAGGGGTCAAACACACACGCACAGATACATACACAGAGATTCAAATATACACACATAGACACACAGACAGGATAATGATCTCATTAAACTTACCTTCCTTCAGAAAGTAGGCTATAAACGAATCTAAATGAAAAATAACATAAATTGAAACATGAAATGCTACATGGTGTATAAAGCAGCACACTGGCGAGTTTTATATGATTAACAGAGAGAACGTTGACAGCACTGCTATAAGAAGTTTTGGTGTAAACCTAAAGTGTTCGAGAGAAAGATACACTTCAGAGCACTGCACGGCTCGGCGGAACCTCAGAGTGCGTACAAATACAGAGGTGGAATAACCACTTATTCCGCGAACTCCAGCCACACACGCCAGCCAATATGACGTCACTGGCCGGCAACATGTCGGGACGCCGTCCACCAATCAGCGGCTAGTAACTTACCAGCCAGCCGTCAACCCAGCCAATAGGGTACGTTTCGTACCACACGGTAGCCAATCAGACACAAAGCCCGTCCCCACGCTCAATCAGAGAATGAGTACGTTCAAGTCAAAGGAACCGTCATGCCATTTTTTCACTGTGTATTTATTTACTTTGTGGCTGAATCGTGTTTTGGGCAGTGTCAACTGTTTGCACACCTATCATAAAAGTTAGGTGCTGGAGTTACCGAATCCTTAGTGGCTGAGTCTAAAGTAGGAACGGATTTTCATGCAGGCAGTACCCAATTGAGGCACAATAATAGCTGAGGTGTGTGTGTGTCTATATTTGTATATGAATATGTGTGTGTGTGTGTGCGTGCGTTTGTTGTGTTGAAGTCTACTGTATGCTCCGATTTTTTCGCGAAAAATCCCTGGCACTACTAATATTATAAAAAACACAGATTTAATATTTGATCAGTTTATAAAAGCCGGGCCATTTTAATCGCCACAGAAAGTCTAAAGAATAAAATGATTACGTAGAGTGGAATTGTTGTCCTTTCGCCGGACGAGTGGTGAGACCAGACGCCCCGGCGGGTGCACGGTTTTTCTTCTTCCCTCGGTTCACGGACAGAAATAAAACTTGCGAAGCGAAGGACGATGGAAGAAAACACGGGACTTAATTTCGCCACGAGATATTACATTTCTCCTGCGATTTTCATTTCGGAATCGTCTTGAAAGAAAAAAAAATCTTCTCGAGGCTTTTAAACTAACGCATTCCGGACTATTAAATATATTAAGACGGCCATCATTATCAAAAAGATTCCTATGCGTAAAATTTAACAAAAACACTGCGTTTCTTGGACTCTGCAGCTTGAACATACAAAAATAAGCTCTTTTATACGACAGAAATAATCACTGAACTGACGACTGACTTCTTAAACAAGTGCTATTATCTCTTATAGCCCCGTGATAGTTGTTTGTTTTGAACGCTGGTAAAACTAAAGCGAGTTTGGATCACATATAATTACATCACACTGTCACCTTAAACTACACCACAGAATGCAATTCATGAGAGACCAAGCAAATGTTGTGGTTAAGCTAATATTTCTCCAGTTTAACAATGAAATATGAGTTATCAGACTGGTTTTTACGTGCCAATCTCATTAATATTATTGATTCGAGATACCATACCCACTATTTTTTGGTATATAACAGTAAAAAGTTATTCATACATTTTAAACCCATTTCAGTTATTAAGATTGAGCGTTTCTGTCAAACCTGCAAATAGTCAAAACGTAACATGTTGTTTAATCTCCGGAAAAATACATTTTTAAACCCACCAATACATATCCCACTACTTAAGTAAAAATGTAAGCTTTAGGATCCCCTCAAAATACAGGCTAAATAAACGTCTTAGTCAACTGAGTCCTCATTATGGTTGTGTTAACTTCTGAGTAAAAAATACTAATTATTTCATTAATGTACAAGCAAATGGCTAGCGTTGCTAATTTGTTACTAGCTACGAAAATAATTGTCATGAAACTCAGTTCTTGAACCGCATTGATAAGATTTTTGCATCATGCTGTACCGGTGCACAAAGGGAATTCTTAACAAATGTCCTCTGAACTTCTAAGTATGGAAATAGTGCTGGTAAACGTAACCTTTTTCTTAGTTTTTATTAATATATGAATTATTGACTGTTTCATTGTAGGATACTTTTAGATACAATATATATATTCCAAGAAATTCAGGAAATTAAGTTATTGATGAACTGCATAGTTATATTTTACAGTTACATTTTGGTTTTTACCTTAAATTTGTACGTTTCAGAGCTTTGAATTTGGAGCATGGAGTAAAGAGAGTAATGAATTACTGTACTCAAGTTTTTGTCACTCTTCGTTAAGAGACATGTCAACGTGTCCTTTGATTTCATCGCAACGATTCAAATTTAGTGTAAACTGTAATATGTATTACGGATTGACCCGTTACTAGAGCTGTCAACGATAAGAGACAGTTGTAACTCAGTTTTCATACACAAAATTCGGACGCAAAATAATCCAAAATGACGACACGAGAAATACTAATGAAAGTGGTCAGTGTACGCATATAATGAACAAGTCATCAATTATACTAGATCAATGGAACTTGGGAGGCGTGTTCATATATTAATGAGAAATAGTGATTGTGATTCGATATTTTTCACACTTAAGTAAGAACGAATAATTTTTTTCTTGAAGGTTTTTATGCTCGTCATATAAAATTATTCTTCGACGGATATTGTAGTTGGATGGCTTATCCAAGTAGATCATGATCTTCTGTCGGTTTCCACATTTGTGAAGTAATAAATATGAAGTGTACATTTATTGTTTATAACACTTGCGTTTTGATAATCCTTCCAAGACGTTTACTTCCACCGCACGTCTAACTTACTTCCATGTGTTTGTAATATACGGGCATGATTAAAATTGCCAGCGGCGTGTGCTGAACTGTTGCAAGGTAAGCTGTGTTTTACTCTGTGCTGCACCTTTTCGTTTGCTAGTTTACACATCGGCCACTTAAACATAGCAGTGCAGTTGACGTCACAGCACGTGTGCACTGGGCGCCTCGCCGCTTTCTCGTGAGTGGCCGCAGTACATTCAGTTTCTCCCGGCTCCACTCTGGTTACTGGTTCCTGCTGCGTGCGCCGAGTGTGTACAGCGCTCAGCAAGTACCAGCTTACCTTGCAACACTTCACCACACGCCACTGAGTTTTGCATCACCAGGAGATGTACTGAGTTTTCTCAAAGCAAAAATAAATCAGGCCTTTCCCCACAAATTTTACGGATCCAAATTGCAATGAATGTCGCGGGGTAAAGACTCGTTTTAAAATCGCTTGTAGCACTTCTTTGGCGAACAACACTCTGAAATGTAGGAAATATTACGTAATAGCTGGCAGCTCCATTACGAGACAAACTTAGAAAGAATATCATGTGTTTGGTATTTGAAGTAATTAAATATAGAGCATACTCGTCAAGCACATACACAAATAAGTGTCTAAAAATATGAAACGTTCGTTCGCAAAAATACTTTAAATCTCATTAGTTAAATAAATAAATTAATTAATGTAACGAAAATAAGGTTCTCCATATCTGTCGAAAATCAATAGGAAGACGTAAGTGACAAGTAGGGATGTACCTAATAACAATCCCAATCCTCGAAACTCATAAAACTTTCTTCAATAACACAGTAAATCTGACCTAATTCCAGGTTTTATTCTACCGTCAAGTCAAGCTCCATTGACTCCATCACTGGGATCCATTCTAGAGCGCGCGAAACTGCAGTTGATGGTAATGAAGTAGCAACATCGCCGTCTAGCACGGCACTGTGACCATTCACAGTTACAGCCCTCGCTGTGACTTGCAGACACAGAGGAATACTTCCCAGTTACTTTCACTGTTATCGGGCCTCGTTATGAGAAAAAGAAAAAGTATGAATACTAGAAAAGGTACACTCGTAATAAAAAAAAATATCACACGTCTCTGTGTACTCAATTTCAGATTGATTCAGAGACTTTTGCAGAATCGCGTTCCCGACGCCAGTGTCGGATTGATACTTCAGGAAGTGTTGTGTGACATATAGGAGCACTTTATCGGAGGAAATTATTATAGTTTCTTATAGTACAAATTATTTATTTATTCCCTGTCGTGAATCTACATCAATACTATTATGGTGGTTTGATTGGTCTGTGTCCATTGCCGACCATGACGCCAAATATAAAGCTCGCACACTCACAAAACTCGTAAATACAAAAACTAAAAAAACCTTTTACAACTCCACAGACAGATAATAAGGAACATCTGTTTCCTTGTCAAAGAAAAAGAAATATGTAGACAAAAAGACGGACGAAGAACTTATTATTACAAAAGAGGACAGACCACAAAAGCGAACAAAAAAATAGACAATACAATCACGATAGCTAAAACACCACATCAGAACAAAACAGTTGCAATAAAAATATCAGTGGATACAGCTGAACAATCAAACTCAAAACACGCACAAAATTAGGGCAGAAACCACAATGAAACACACCTCAGGAAGAATAATCCTTGTCACATTATAAAACCAAATAAATCACCACTAATAACAACACAGGGACCACAAAAATAACCAGAGAAAATAATTCATAAACAAACAGAAAGGACACAGAGCGACGGAAAAAAACACAAATATATAATAAGTCTTCCCGTACGTATTAAGACTNAAAACAAACAGAAAGGACACAGAGCGACGGAAAAAAACACAAATATATAATAAGTCTTCCCGTACGTATTAAGACTATGCACAACACTGTGAAACATATTTTTTTAATTCCCTTGAAGACCTCTTTGAACAGTATGCAAAAAATAAACTCAATTGTCATCACCAGCTGTGAAAACGCAGTAGACTAAAATTCATTTTTTACCACGTCAAAATACTACATCCAGTTTGTTATTGAACGCCACGGAATCGCGTTTAATCATGGGCTGATGTAAAATAACAGAATTTTTATTATGTCCCAACATTTTTTCAAACCAGTATTTTTATTTAATAACAAGCACAGATATTGGCGTATTTTGCAAAAATTCAACGGAAAACAAAGGATTGACNACCAGTATTTTTATTTAATAACAAGCACAGATATTGGCGTATTTTGCAAAAATTCAACGGAAAACAAAGGATTGACCGAGGTAATCAAAAAAATCACGTAGAAAACATATTTATTGATTTTACTACTCCACGTGTGTGTAATACAAATTTTTTATTGGCTTTCCATAGCCACAAACGTAATATGCAGTAACCTAAATCACGTCAAAGCTACATAACAATAAAATAATAACATAAAGTAATTTTTTTTGTAATTAAATAATACACCCGTAACTATATATATTGTCGGGATATTAACACGATTTTATTATTGTGATAGATAAGGAGTTCATTTTTACAACGAGGGACATAATAAATACGTTTCCGGTTGAAATCAGATTAACGAAATTTATTTATCTCAGTAATCTCAAGTGTTGTTGAGTACAATTGAATGATAGGTTGGGTAGTTTCTTTCGATTGTAATGGGAAAATATATTTGGCATGGAGTGGGTAAGTTCAATAATATCACATCATTACTCTGGTAATGTTATATTCTACTTGTTTACAAGTTACAAAAATACTTGATTCATATTTAGCATAATTGTGTCTGGTAACGTAAAATTTTCGTTTTAAATTTAAAATTCATTTTCATTGTAATATTTTCAGGAATTCGTCAATTTTAATACTTATGTATTGTGTGATACAAATTGGCATTTTCTCNCCGACGCCAGTGTCGGATTGATACTTCAGGAAGTGTTGTGTGACATATAGGAGCACTTTATCGGAGGAAATTATTACAGTTTCTTATAGTTCAAATTATTTATTTATTCCCTGACGTGAATCTACATTAATACTATTATGGTGGTTTGATTGGTCTGTGTCCATTGCCGACCATGACAATAAATATAAAGCTCGCAAACTCACAGAACTCGTAAATACAAAAACTAAAAAAACCTTTTACAACTCCACAGACAGATAATAAGGAACATCTGTTTCCTTGTCAAAGAAAAAGAAATATGTAGACAAAAAGACGGACGAAGAACTTATTATTACAAAACAGCACAGACCACAAAAGCAAACAAAAAAAGACAATACAATCACGATAGCTAAAACACCACATCAGAACAAAACAGTTGCAATAAAAATATCAGTGGATACAGCTGAACAATCAAACTCAAAACACACACAAAATTAGGACAGAAACCTCAATGAAACACACCTCAGGAAGAATATTCCTTGTCACATTACAAAACCAAATAAATCACCACTAATAACAACACAGGGACCACAAAAATAACCAGAGAAAATAATACAAAAACAAACAGAAAGGACACAGAGCGACGGAAAAAAACACAAATATATAATAAGTCTTCCCGTACGTATTAAGACTATGCACAACACTGTGAAACATATTTTTTTAATTCCCTTGAAGACCTCTTTGAACAGTATGCAAAAAATAAACTCAATTGTCATCACCAGCTGTGAAAACGCAGTAGACTAAAATTCATTTTTTACCACGTCAAAATACTACATCCAGTTTGTTATTGAACGCCACGGAATCGCGTTTAATCATGGGCTGATGTAAAATAACAGAATTTTTATTATGTCCCAACATTTTTTCAAACCAGTATTTTTATTTAATAACAAGCACAGATATTGGCGTATTTTGCAAAAATTCAACGGAAAACAAAGGATTGACAGAGGTAATCTAAAAATTCACGTAGAAAACATATTTATTGATTTTACTACTCCACGTGTGTGTAATACAAATGTTTTATTGGCTTTCCATAGCCACAAACGTAATATGCAGTAACCTAAATCACGTCAAAGCTACATAACAATAAAATAATAACATAAAGTAATTTTTTTTGTAATTAAATAATACACCCGTAACTATATATATTGTCGGGATATTAACACGATTTTATTATTGTGATAGATAAGGAGTTCATTTTTACAACGAGGGACATAATAAATACGTTTCCGGTTGAAATCAGATTAACGAAATTTATTTATCTCAGTAATCTCAAGTGTTGTTGAGTACAATTGAATGATAGGTTGGGTAGTTTCTTTCGATTGTAATGGGAAAATATATTTGGCATGGAGTGGGTAAGTTCAATAATATCACATCATTACTCTGGTAATGTTATATTCTACTTGTTTACAAGTAACAAAAATACTTGATTCATATTTAGCATAATTGGGTCTGGTAACGTAAAATTTTCGTTTTAAATTTAAAATTCTTTTTCATTGTAATATTTTCAGGAATTCGTCAATTTTAATACTTATGTATTGTGTGATACAAATTGGCATTTTCTCNTTTTTCATTGTAATATTTTCAGGAATTCGTCAATTTTAATACTTATGTATTGTGTGATACAAATTGGCATTTTCTCTTAATAATACTTGCAATCGGGGGTACGTTATTAAATGAAAAATGTTTATTGTCAAATCTGGAGGACATGCAACGAAAGTATTGAAACAATTCAACTATTAGATATAAAAGTTTATATACAATTGTTGAGTTCTCAAGAAAGATAGAAAATGGTGATCACTGGTTTTTATACCATTTTCACACACGTCCCATACATTTTTTAAAATATTTTTTCGGAAGGTTTTAGCCTTTTAACCCTGTGCGTTAGAAGCATAAATTGTTTATTGTACCAAACCCAGACAACTTGAAATTCGCCTGTCTCGCGCGAAGCTGTTATGTTCTCTGTTCCATTGGAGCGCGTGTAGTGGAACAGAAGAAGAGTGTATAACCGTGTGTGCTGCAGTGCATCTCACGCAGTGAACGGAACACATTAATACAAGTACGCTGTTACGAGTCCTGCGCACTGAGCGAGCGAGATATGCCGGATAACAGACTGCCACTGCCCAGAGTTTGTTGTTATTTACACTGTCTCGCGCACAGAGCTGCGCTGTCACTTGTACTCGAAATAACACGATTGTTCATTCGGGTAAATTCGACTTTCAGTCAGGCGCAAATATAAACATTAGCAACAGCAACTATCCTAACGCCAAAATACACGAAACATGCAGGAAAAACATTCCTTTATTTTCTTTTTACTAATCTTTTCACGGGAGTTATTTTAGCAATTGTTCTTCAACCGTATGTAACATAAAAAAGTGGCCGCATTTTTTAAACTAAATATTTAGATTACTTATATGCCTCGTATAGAACCACAGTGTCAAAGTATTAACTCTAACAGAATAAATTGTTTACGATAATCATACTGCAGAAATACTAATCAGTGCCATTTCTATATGAGAACAACTCCTTACGATAGACGGTGTGATTTCATAATAAGGTCAGACGTTTATGGTATGTTTTTTTCGTCGAACGTCTTTATGTCTACTTTATGAAGACAACTAAATTACAATAAGTGATCGTAGGTCCAGGATCAACACAGCTTTGTGTACTTACAAAAAACACTCTTATGTGCATTTTGTACAATCTTTACTTCTGAAGGCCCTGTCACACTGTCAAATTTTTCCGTCAATAATAAGTTTGGTCAAATAATGCTGTAGAGTTGTAACGTCTTCGAAACGTCATAAACGCCGCCTAATGTGTCTGAAAAATATGTATGGCTCTGGTATCCATTAAACATTTTGCAAACTGAACGGGGGTATAAAATTTCTTTAATGTTTGATGCTCTCAGCCAACCAGAACCACGCATTACAAAAATGGCCGTTCCCGAAGTCATGAAACTTATAAATTATGAACCATTGATGGAAACTAAATAAGGATATGACGATAATTAATATATATATGTGTGTATTTCAACATTTGGGCTACTTGAAGTGATTAACTCACAAAAATACCAAAATTCAGAGGCATTGAAATTCATTGTACAAGAAATATCTCCGATGAATAAAATTTAAATTTAGTTAAGAATTGATAATAAATCACTAAATTTGTGTCATTTTTTCCTGCAGTTGACTGCACGGAAACACAATAGCACTCTCTAAATTAGAAAATAAATATTAAGTTAAAATTCAGACTTGATAACTTCAGCAAAAAAATTTGGCAAAGGAACTCATTTTTAAGTACGTAAAAGATTATAAGATCGAATATGATGATTTAAATATTTTATTACAGTATTTCCTTTTTGTATTGTATTGTCAAATACACTGGAAGGTGAACATTTGACTGTGTAAAATGGGGCTCAAAAAATTGCAAAACTGGAACGTCAGAACGTTCTCCAAATAATAGTTGCTTCATTAAGTACGATTAGATTAGAAATAAGGTTAGAAATAAATATGCAAATTTTTCCAAATAATCACTGTACTGTAGTTTGGAAAAAGTAAACTAAATAGACGCAATGTTTACACACTTGCCTAGAGAAGCGCCGCGAAGAGCTGTCTAAGTCTCAATTGCTATTATTATAATTCTTGGGAAAAAGTCGAGGATTATTTACCTGACATTTTTTGAGGTATGAAATATAATTCTGTTCTTTATGTTTTGAAGCCTTGCACAGTGTCGAGAGCGTTTTATAATATATTCGCGGCTTATTCACCCTTTTTGAAACAATCCTTTGAAAAATTACCCTGCGTATGAAGTGCTTGGTTGTTTCAAAAATATTCCACGTATCACAAATATTTAGTACTTATGTTAACATAAAAGCGTTTAATTCTTGGTTAAAATTAATTACTTATATTTTATCCATAAATTGTATTTCTTAATTTATAATTAATATGAATGAGAGCCGAGAGAAGAAAAATATGTTGCTAATGCCTAGTAAGAAATAGTTCTTATACAAAATATTAACTGAGTGCGCACGGATGCGGTGCGTTATCCTTTTGGTGTAATTTTCTAGACTTAGTTAAGCTGTGTTTGCACGAGGCGGAGGAATATTCTTTAATAGAACTTGAGCGTGTATTCGGAAAAGTAAGAACTGATCGTGAATGGACTACACACATAATGGTGCACAACAGTAATGTATATTAATTGATCATGTTATTGATGTTCTGAGTGTTACAACTTCAATTGTAAGAGTAGGTATCCGGTCACGCAGCGATAGGAGGGGCTGTGTTGTGTGAGCTGTACTTAGCTTGAGCGGTGGGGCTGCCCTCTAAGTTGTCCCGCGAGAGAACTGTCAGCTGTAGACGTGGAGCTTGTGTAGTCTGGCTTGAGAGCGCACTGTCAAATGGGACCTACCTCAGCGTGACTCAGCACTTATGTGGTCAGGGGTGACATAATGTTGCGTTGGATATGGCTTATTAACCTCGCCCGGTGCTATGCCTCAAGGCTTATCAGGGGACGGTTTATAAACTAAACTAACACCCATGCCTACCAGGGATTCGAACCCAGGACCTCCCGCACCCAAGACCGGCGGTGCACCAACCGAATGCGCCACGGGAGGTCGGCTGCGATATTATGTTAAACACTTAGAATTCGGGCGCTGTTCAATGCGTTATGGATGATGTTAATGGATAACGTATTTTCGGATCGTGGAAGCAGAAATGTGGTGCATTGATATGNTTCAATGCGTTATGGATGATGTTAATGGATAACGTATTTTCGGATCGTGGAAGCAGAAATGTGGTGCATTGATATGGCACATGGAGTGCAGTGAAGTAACGAGTTGTTGGCTTGCGACCTGACCCTGCGGACGTAATGTCGGTAGTAAACCTGGCACGAAGGTCAACTGTGAGGCCACTTCAAGTGCGAGTAATGGACGTGCGAAAAATTAAAATAATAAAACTGCCTGTGGAATGTTGGTATCAGTTCATTAAGTTGCAGTTCCTTCTCCAACGAGTACTTTGTNTTCAATGCGTTATGGATGATGTTAATGGATAACGTATTTTCGGATCGTGGAAGCAGAAATGTGGTGCATTGATATGTCACATGGAGTGCAGTGAAGTAACGAGTTGTTGGCTTGCGACCTGACCCTGCGGACGTAATGTCGGTAGTAAACCTGGCACGAAGGTCAACTGTGAGGCCACTTCAAGTGCGAGTAATGGACGTGCGAAAAATCAAAATAATAAAACTGCCTGTGGAATGTTGGTATCAGTTCATTAAGTTGCAGTTCCTTCTCCAACGAGTACTTTGTGATGTGGTTCTAAAGTTAGGCCACGGGATTGTTGCAGATTGTCTCCGTACTTTACGGGACCTCTTTTGACTGGTAGTTTTGAGCAAAGCTGGTACACTCGTTATGTAGACAAGGGCAGGTGAGTGCTGCCAGATCCTAAGCTATTTATTCCTTGTTAAAACTCCTTTTCCTGACACTCCTTGAGTGCTATTTCTGCTCGCATTAAGAAACACAATGTAAGTGGCAAGTGGGTGTGCCTGCCTTCGGTGGACATTACGTCGCCGCTGAAAACAGCTACATGTATTTGGAGCAGCGGCGTGTGGTGAAATGTTGCAAGGTAAGCTGTGTTTTTCTCTGTGTGTGTACTTATCTTTGCTAGAGTACACATCAGTCACTTAAACATAGTAGTGCGGTTGACGTCACAGCGCGTGTGTGTGCAATGGGCGCCTCGCCGCTCTCTCGTGAGTGGCCGCAGTACATTCAGTTTCTCCCGGCTCCACTCTGGTTACTGGTTCCTGCTGCGTCCACCGAGTGTGTACAGCACTGAGCAAGCACCAGCTTACCTTGCAACACTTCACCACACGTCACTGGTTTGGAGAATTTTTTCTCCGATTGAGCAGTAGCCCGCAGTCACAGAGAAGATAAATACACAGAGACGAAATGGCGTGGCGGTTTCTCTGATGTGGGCGTACCCATTCTCTGATTGGCTGCGCGACTCTCTGGAAACGTGGCTTGAGTCTGATTGGCTACTGCGTTCTACGATAGGTTCCCTATTGGCTATGCGTCCGGTTGGTAAGTTAGTTATCAGGCGCTGATAGGCGAAAAGCATTCCGAAATGTTGCTAGTCAGTGACACCATATTTCTGGTGTATGCAGCTGGAGTTCGGAGAAGAAGCGCCTGTTTCAATTCTGTATGCTTCAGTAATCTTTGCCACAGTCATCCGCTATGGAGGATACACCGATGACTCGGAGCTTGCGTTGAGTAACGCAACATTTTAGGTACATAGTCCATTTATGGATAATTCAAATTTTTCTAAATCCCTGCTAAGTTCTTCTTTTAGGATATTCCTACGTCGCATGTAAAAAATCCTTAACTAAGTTTAGATAATTACGCAAGAAGAACAACGCACCACATCCGTGCGCACTCAGTTATATAACTACGCATGATAACTTTTTCGTACTAGGCATTACCAACACACATATTTGAATGAGTGAGAGAAAAAAGAACAATATTGCATTTACACTTGTTTTAAGAGAACTGATATAAAAACTGTATTTTTCGACAAACTATAAGTTGGATAAATAACTTCATTATTATGCAATTATAGTGCTACTAGTAAAAACTAACTCTGTACTATATTCAAGTGAAAAGACAGATTAAGTTATCAAATAGAAACAATGAAAGTGCCGGAATGTTATCTTTATTACACTCTATGCACAACAATCCCCAAAAACTTATCAAAAAATATCTTTACATCACAAATAAATTGAATATAACTGTATTTGAGAAAACAGTACTCCGTGGAACATGTGTGATACTTGTGCACATAGGTTTTGAGCCAGTGCACTCATCATTGTCGCTATCTGCTGTGTTTGACGCAGGCCGCTGAAGAATCTCTTCGTCAAATGAGCTTTATTTTTCAGGTACATAGTGTGTGACTTCGTAGACGTCATGACGTTTGTTTGGATTGACAGGAAGTTCCCCGACGTATGCTTTTCCGTTAGGCAGTGGCACATTGTCTTGTTTCTTCAGTTAGAATGTTTCCTTGACTAGGCCGTCGATGAACTCCGACGCTTTCACATGTCCCTTTACCTCCGTCTTGTACACATGATGTCTGTATGTACGTATGTTGAAGGTCCGGCCATGATTGTTGATGACCTCGGGAGTTCTCGTGAAGTGGCGGGAACACCAGTCCTTGAAGTTCAGTACGTGATTCTTTTCAGCACGTTTCANTCCTCGGGAGTTCTCGTGAAGTGGCGGGAACACCAGTCCTTGAAGTTCAGTACGTGATTCTTTTCAGCACGTTTCACTGTAAATACGGGATCACGCTTCTTGCACTTTGAATGACCTCTTCGTACAAGTTCGATGAATAAATACGATCCTTTTTGCAAACAGCTCGCTTGATGACTGACCACATTGTGTGGAAAAAGGATAACATTCCTGAAATGTTAACGAATAATTCCAGGCCGGTTTCAATAATGCTTTGTGACTGGAAAATTCCCCCTCTTACACTCAATCGATGGATTGAAATAAATACTACAAAATGGCTTTCTCGGTTTACTTTCCCAATTTAGTGGAATGATATATTTTTTTCTTCTCACCCATTCATTTTATTCCCGTTTTTCTTCATATTAATAATAATTTAAAGGTTATCGTTTTTAATAAAATACATGTTAAAATTCAATTCAGTCAAAAGCAAGATACTTTAATTTTAACAAAGTATGGAAAGTTTGTGATACATGAGGAAACATACAAACACGTCAAACATGAGGTTATTNACATCACAAATAAATTGAATATAACTGTATTTGAGAAAACAGTACTCCGTGGAACATGTGTGATACTTGTGCACATAGGTTTTGAGCCAGTGCACTCATCATTGTCGCTATCTGCTGTGTTTGACGTGGGCCGCTGAAGAATCTCTTCGTCAAATGAGCTTTATTCTTCAGGTACATAGTGTGTGACTTCGTAGACGTCATGACGTTTGTTTGGATTGACAGGAAGTTCCCCGACGTATGCTTTTCCGTTAGGCAGTGGCACATTGTCTTGTTTCTTCAGCTAGAATGTTTCCTTGACTAGGCCGTCGATGAACTCCGACGCTTTCACATGTCCCTTTACCTCCGTCTTGTACACATGATGTCTGTATGTACGTATGTTGAAGGTCCGGCCATGATTGTTGATGACCTCGGGAGTTCTCGTGAAGTGGCGGGAACACCAGTCCTTGAAGTTCAGTACGTGATTCTTTTCAGCACGTTTCACTGTAAATACGGGATCACGCTTCTTGCACTTTGAATGACCTCTTCGTACAAGTTCGATGAATAAATACGATCCTTTTTGCAAACAGCTCGCTTGATGACTGACCACATTGTGTGGAAAAAGGATAACATTCCTGAAATGTTAACGAATAATTCCAGGCCGGTTTCAATAATGCTTTGTGACTGGAAAATTCCCCTTCTTACACTCAATCGATGGATTGAAATAAATACTACAAAATGGCTTTCTCGGTTTACTTTCCCAATTTAGTGGAATGATATATTTTTTTCTTCTCACCCATTCATTTTATTCCCGTTTTTCTTCATATTAATAATAATTTAAAGGTTATCGTTTTTAATAAAATACATGTTAAAATTCAATTCAGTCAAAAGCAAGATACTTTAATTTTAACAAAGTATGGAAAGTTTGTGATACATGAGGAAACATACAAACACGTCAAACATGAGGTTATTTTACAAAGGTTGGATTCAGTAGGTGAGAAGAAACAGTGTACAGACTACACCGAGTATGTATTCGCTTTCCTTGCATGCAACTAGCAGTGGTGCCACCACACGGTATGCAGGAGACAAGGTTCTGTCGACGTAGTTGTTGACTTTAANCTGCATGCAACTAGCAGTGGTGCCACCACACGGTATGCAGGAGACAAGGTTCTGTCGACGTAGTTGTTGACTTTAAATGTATTTTTAGACATAATTTCACGGCTTTATTAATTGTGAATGGTAGTAGTTTTTTTTGGGCCCTGTGCACGATATTTACAGTAGACAGCAAGGTTGAGTTGAGATGAGGGTTCCGTCGAGAGAATTGGGCGGCTCTTAAAAAAGAGGTCTTGAGAGCCGATGAGAGTGAAATGAGGAGAGAGTGCTGCAGCACCGGAGTGCAAGAGCGGTGGAAACGATTCCCACATGCGAATATCCTGTTCGCCTAGGTGGGAGGCGAGCAGTCTAACCACTACACCACCACGGCCCCTCTCAACATTTCGTCTCTGCATACTTATATATTCTGTGATGTGACGATGTGTTTCACATCGGCAGCAGTAAAACCTACTTGCTACCGAGACATGCCATCTTATTTCTCCATCTCCACGCCCCTCTTATACTGTCGCCCTCGTACCTGTATAACTCAGCGATGAAGGTTTTTATAGCAGCCAATACGTCGTAAACACGAGCGTCCCCACGTCTTTATCATGGTTCACCGAAATCGTCTTCATCCGTCTTCAACACGGCTGTAACTGCTGTCCGAATCGCTTCTATGCTTCATGTCTCCCGCGCTACCAACTCGAGCGATTTTTCCTCTTACGTCATGAACTGCTCCGTGCTTCACTGTGCCATTTCTGTAACTCGATTGCGGGATGAAGGGATTCAAGGCTCAAGTTTATTTCCGCTATGAAAATTCTTAAAGATATTTACATCTTTCCTTCATAAATATCCACCGTAGAGGGCGAAAAGGAATCAAAATTGCTCTGAAAAGTTTTATAACAAGTTGTATTATAGTCTGGGTATTTTCATCCCCTATGGTCAATATACTAACAAAGCAATGGCCATGTATAGTGTCTTCCAGTGACCACTAGATGGTTCTAACCCTGTGTTGGTAGCTGGCCTGCACACGCATACAGTGGCTCCTTCTTTTCAAACACAAAATAGAGACCTCCGTAGTGTGGTTCAAAGAGTATGTTAATATGGGTTTACCAAGTAAGAGGGAAGGAATACTTTTTATAAATTATATTTTTAAAAAATGTTGAAAATGGTACACACAGACCACTAACGGTCATGAAGTAAATACAAAATGTACTTTGAAGACCAAAAGTTAAATACAATAGTAGATAATAAAACACTCTGAATTATAAAAATCACTGCAAAACAATCCCCTTACAAATTACACATTTTAAATGTGATTACAAAACCCCGTAGGGCAAAACTAAACTTTATGAACCCATATAAGCAGACATTCCTTTCTCCCTTAAGGAACAATTTCAGTTCTGATCAAGACCATTTGTAAGTTTCTTCCTCAAAGGCCCTGGTTAACATCTCAAAAAGGCCAACACCCGCCTTTCATTCCTTCTGCGTCCCGTTCTGGAAGGGTTTCTAACGTCCATGTAGCATAGAGCGCCCCATGGTGAAGTCACCAGCTGCTCGCACCGCCAGTAGTCCTGTAGACACCATGAGGTGGTGGTAGAGGGGAGCGAGGCAACGAACAAGCCCGACAGCGGGCCGGCGCGCCAGTACGACTACAGCCGCTGACCTCGGCAGGGCAGACCAGCAGTCAGACGGGGCGCTCACACCTAGGTAAGCCTCGTCCACATCGGCGATGATCATCCACTTAGTTCACGTCGTAGCAACAGCTCATGGTGCGGGTATTCCTTAGTGTAGGCGCACGGTGTTGGATGGAACGCCGTCATATCCCTCCTGCCCTGAAGAACGACCTCGACAGTGTTGCTCACGTGCTGAGAAACCCACGGCTTTGAATGGCCACGCCGTTACCCCGGGCTTCGTACTCGTGGAACACGGGTCTCGATGTTATCGCCAACAGAAATGTAACAAACCATACCAGGCACTGTTAAGAACGTCAAACAGGACGTATCGCTTTTACAATTACTAAAAATACGCTGATAGTCTGCATTAAAATCATTAATTGCACATAAAAACATACCCGTATAAAAATTCTCACTCTAGAAATTATAAGCGTAATACTTGCTTTATAAATTTTTATGGTTATACGTTACCTTCAGTGCATTTGCATACGCACATAAAATACTCATATAAAATACAATTATACTGTGGGTACAGCTTTAACACACATCCCTACATACATACACGTAAAATAAAACACATTTCTTTAGTATGTTTACTGTTACATCCAGAAATTCAAAAAGTGAGGGTTTTAAGAGGGGATGAGTAGCCCATTTATGCATTTGACGGTACATGAGACTTTTTATATTGGGTAACAAGCACTCTTTCCAGTTTGTTTGGAGAATTTGTGTCAGTTATTAGCAACGTCATGGGCGACAGTANCATTGGGTAACAAGCACTCTTTCCAGTTTGTTTGGAGAATTTGTGTCAGTTATTAGCAACGTCATGGGCGACAGTAACCTGACAATCTGATACTGGCCTCGCCATTTGACGGCCAACGACTTTAAAAAATCAACTTTTGAGCTTAAGTGGTGCGCTTCAACTAATATCAAATCACCTGGTTTTAAACTGAGATCTTTATTTGAAAAATTACTTTTCTGTTCCATTGTTTGTGATACGTCATTAAATTACGTGTAACATCTGCCCATGTGCCTTCCATTTTTTTATTGTCCATATTCTTCAAACAAATGCTATGAAAAGACCATATATTTATAAGAAGGTGCATCAAACGCATACCCAATAAATACTTCTGAGGGAAAATATNAAACCCACGGCTTTGAATGGCCACGCCGTTACCCCGGGCTTCGTACTCGTGGAACACGGGTCTCGATGTTATCGCCAACAGCAATGTAACAAACCATACCAGGCACTGTTAAGAACATCGAACGGGACGTATCGCTTTTACAATTACTAAAAATACGCTGATAGTCTGCATTAAAATCATTAATTGCACATAAAAACATACCCGTATAAACATTCTCACTCTAGAAATTATAAGCGTAATACTTGCTTTATAAATTTTTATGGTTATACGTTACCTTCAGTGCATTTGCATACGCACATAAAATACTCATATAAAATACAATTATACTGTGGGTACAGCTTTAAGACACATCCCTACATACATACAAGTAAAATAAAACACATTTCTTTAGTATGTTTACTGTTACATCCAGAAATTCAAAAAGTGAGGGTTTTAAGAGGGGATGAGTAGCCCATTTATGCATTTGACGGTACATGAGACTTTTTACATTGGGTAACAAGCACTCTTTCCAGTTTGTTTGGAGAATTTGTGTCAGTTATTAGCAACGTCATGGGCGACAGTAACCTGACAATCTGATACTGGCCTCGCCATTTGACGGCCAACGACTTTAAAAAATCAACTTTTGAGCTTAAGTGGTACGCTTCAACTAATATCAAATCACCTGGTTTTAAACTGAGATCTTTATTTGAAAAATTACTTTTCTGTTCCATTGTTTGTGATACGTCATTAAATTACGTGTAACATCTGCCCATGTGCCTTCCATTTTTTTATTGTCCATATTCTTCAAACAAATGCTATGAAAAGACCATATATTTATAAGAAGGTGCATCAAACGCATACCCAATAAATACTTCTGAGGGAAAATATCAGTGCTATGTAAAATGTTTTAAAACACAAGAAATGTAAGAATAACACGGCATCCCAGTGACGTTGTGTATCGGACTGGAAACTGCGGAAGGCGATTTTTATATTTCTCTTCACCCGCTCCACTAAATTCGCCCGAGGGTGGTACGGGGCGGTCTGCGCCATATTNTCAGTGATATGTAAAATGTTTTAAAACACAAGAAATGTAAGTATAACACGGCATCCCAGTGACGTTGTGTATCGGACTGGAAACTGCGGAAGGCGATTTTTATATTTCTCTTCACCCGCTCCACTAAATTCGCCCGAGGGTGGTACGGGGCGGTCTGCGCCATATTTACCCCCCAATATAAAATTTAAATCTCTGAACTCATGAGAAAGAAAACACGTAGCGTTGTATGTCACTACGAAAATGGGTGACCCAAAAACACTACACAATCTCTGCATAACTACCTTACATATTTCTCCGGAATTTATGGCAAATAATGTAAAAAATTAACAAAATGTAATAAAACTGTCTATAACGACCAGTACATACAAATACCCTGAGGTACTTCTGGGCAAAGGGCCCTTAAAGTGTATAGAAACCAGTTGATACGAGTATCCAGAGGTACTCCTGAGATCACAGCCCTTAAATTTTCCGGTACGAAAACCCTAAGTATGCCCTTTTTCGTCCATTCTCCCAGAAATCCTTTTTTTAAGACGTCAGAATTCCCATCTCTAATCTCAGATAATATATTTTGACATTTACAATCAGAATTTTGATGTTCTTTTATATATGTGGATGCACTGGGAAAGTTTGTAAAATGTTAAATTCTAAAAAATTTATAATGTCGCGATCACCTTCAGTCAGATGACTGTCTACCGGAGCCCCATTTTCTACAACAGCCTCAAACTCGTCCTCACAATACATACGTAACAACGCGTCGGCAACGAAGTTGTCTATCCCCTTTAAGTGCTGTACATTAAAGTTAAACAGCGCGAGGCGAACCAGACACCGCGCTAAACGACCAGCTGGTTTTTGCAATTTGTACAATCAGCTCAAGGCTTGATAGTTCGTAAATAAAGTAGAAGGTGCGTGATCTGAATTGTCCGCAAACCTTTCCATAGCCCATGTACAAATTGAATACTGCTTCTCATAAATGGTGAATTTCGTTCCACCTGAGTTAACGACTTACTGGCGTACGCTATAGGAACAAAATTACCATTTTTAGTTTGACTCAAGCACGTCCCAACGGCGACAGAGCTTGCATCAGAATGCAAAAAAAAAAAATCAATGTTATTTGAAATTGGTTAAATGCAGAAAAGGAGAATTTGCTAAACTTTCTTTCAGTTTTTGAAAACGATTCTGTTGCTCTAAATTCCATACAAAATCTAAATTTTTACTTTTTACCAAATTTAAAGTTTCCGTAAGCTCTAAAAAAATTTGAATAAATTTACTGTAGAACGCAACAATTTCTATAAATATTATTAAGCCAGGCAGAGATTTTGACTGAGGAANAAAAATCAATGTTATTTGAAATTGGTTAAATGCAGAAAAGGAGAATTTGCTAAACTTTCTTTCAGTTTTTGAAAACCATTCTGTTGCTCTAAATTCCATACAAAATCTAAATTTTTACTTTTTACCAAATTTAAAGTTTCCGTAAGCTCTGAAAAATTTTGAATAAATTTACTGTAGAACGCAACAATTTCTATAAATATTATTAAGCCAGGCAGAGATTTTGACTGAGGAANATTTGAATAAATTTACTGTAGAACGCAACAATTTCTATAAATATTATTAAGCCAGGCAGAGATTTTGACTGAGGAAAATTTATAACTGCTTTAATTTGTTCGGTGTCAGTGCGTACGTTACCGTCTGAAATAATAAAACCTAAGTATCGGTCGTGCTGTTCTGCCCAACTGATTTTCTCTGAATTTGCCGTTAGGCCAGCCTTTCTTAAGGCATCTAACAATATCCATAGATGTTAAAGGTGGTTTCCCAACCTGTTACTATAAATACATACGCCGTCAATTTACGTAAAGACCAACTCAAAATTATACCTCCCTAACACGTTGTTCAATACTCTTGACATAGCTTGTGGGCGAGAATAAACGCCCATGGGCCATAATTAACGCCCATGGGCCAGAATTAACGTCCATGGGCAAACTCATCCACTGGTACAAACCCCATGGCGTACAAAAAGTCAACGGCTCCCTATAATTACGATGTAATTCGGATTTATAGGAAAGCGGAATTTATGTCCAAAATAGTGAAATATTTAGCTTTCTGAAGATGTTGAAAAACAATTTCCACGACAGACACCGGATATGAATCCACGTACAATTCTCGATTAACTTTGCTATAGTCGCATGTGAAGCGATATTGGCCTGGTGTTTTCTCCGGCAACAAAGAAGAGGGACTAGCGAACGGGCTAGTGGAATCCTCTGCAATTCCCTGATCTTGCAACTCATTTACCAGCTGTTTAAAAATGTGCATTTTTGGCGCAGACACAGGGTATGGCGTGGACACTACAGCCTCTCCATCTTTTAAAGGGAATACAGTCGTTTGAGGTTAGTTTGTACGAGTTGAAGGTAACTTGACGTTACACATTATAACTTGAAATTAAGTCTCCTGCCTACCTGGAACTTCAACAACACTGCAGTGTGTTTGAAATACAAGTTTCTNGTAACTTGACGTTACACATTATAACTTGAAATTAAGTCTCCTGCCTACCTGGAACTTCAACAACACTGCAGTGTGTTTGAAATACAAGTTTCTGCATAACACACTAGCGTGCGTCCAATGTGCTGATCTACGAAAATAACACTCATGTCAGATGAGGTCTGCAGAGTGCTTTCAAGATGCCATACACATTAAAAACACCATTCCAGAGGACTCCATCACAGCTGAAAACGTCTTTTCCGAAGCTCTGTATTTGAACATATACGTGTCAGGTACATATGAAAACACTCAAGGGTCCTACACTAAACCTTGACGCATACTTTCCACAAATAAAATAATAAGTTCACCGTTGAAAGACCCATATGTACACGCAGCACGACGAGAGCACTGCAAGCCAGTTCATAGCCTTGTGTTTAGTGGCGATGGCGCCCTTAATGCGCATGGCAGATTCGCTTTTACCGCTCTCGCGGTTTTCGGTCTTAAAAGCCACAAATAGCTCTAAGTAGGCGTGCGCCTTAAACGTTGTTGTTTCCATCATTAGGTGTACTGCATGTTTAATAATTTGTCTATGAAGAACACAGCAATATGTAAGGCATTTTGAAGTTATCATTTGAAATTACATTATGCATGTTGCACAAAGTTGCTCTCCTCGTATAAAGTTACCCCTAATTACTAGTATTTTTCTGACGTGGGAAAAACTGTTACCGATATGCTAATGACACTCAAAAATGCATTTTTTTATATAAAGCATTTAAAGTGGTATTTGTCAATAAATATAAAGATTTTACTTCTTCTACAGAATCCAAACGGTACCTTAACACGATATTCTTTGATATCATTCTTCCAATCATGCGATAAATGACTGACAATTTGAATGAATAAAATATACTGAACACATCTCGGCCGGCACCACTTCCACTTGTTGATGAATACACCTGTCAGCGTAAGTCGTAAATGCATGTAGCCAGTGGGTTGGATGGGGCATCAGAGCAAACTTACCTGTAACTGCGGGAGTGGTAAATTAGCAACACTGTGTTTATTAATGTTCAGTTTATTTTCGCAGAAGTTTGAGATACGATATTTACGTCATCCCGTCCTATATCCACGCGGGATATTTATTTTAGCCCCAGGATACGGGAAATACAGCACAATATGGGACAGTTGGCAACCGTTATGGCAGTTCGCCGTTTTCTGAATGGTTCCTTACTGTACTTAATTGGTGATGTGTTAAGAATCACGTGAAAATCTACCCACTCATTTCAATAAAATGGGTAAGTAACATTGAAAGTTTCATTGTCTTATTGTTATTAATGCCCTTTGTTTGTACTGAACGTTATATTGGAGTGGGACTCTCTCAGAAAAGAATTTTATACCATACATATGTAAGGGTACACAGGTCAATAAATGATTGCAATTTAAAACCTCAACTCCATTCAAAGCAAGCCATCATTCTAAAGCTGTCAATCAACTGCACTTTTATTTGTAAATGACGGCTAGANCTCAACTCCATTCAATGCAAGCCATCATTCTAAAGCTGTCAATCAACTGCACTTTTATTTGTAAATGACGGCTAGAGACTCAGAACATTTGCGAGCTAGTGGCAAGACTTCGAACACTCGCGGACATTTCGTAATACTTTTGTGCGTGTCGTNCACTCAGAACATTTGCGAGCTAGTGGCAAGACTTCGAACACTCGCGGACATTTCGTAATACTTTTGTGCGTGTCGTTCTCTGTGGCCTTTATAATACGGCGAAGAGTCCTGACTAGAGAACATAAACTTCGCGAGTGAATATAGCCTTATGATAGAATGCAAATAGTTGCAGTTTCATGTTTTTTATGATAGTATCATAATTTATTTATAGAACCATAAACCAGTGAAATAACTCTGTTTAGATTAAAAATAGAATTAAGTGGAAGCTCATCTTTAAGGAACAGGGATATNCATAAACCAGTGAAATAACTCTGTTTAGATTAAAAATAGAATTAAGTGGAAGCTCATCTTTAAGGAACAGGGATATCATTACGGTAGCACTAATTAACAAATGACAGCGGCTCTAGTATTTAACTGACTGTGGAGTCAAAACTCATTTTAAAAATAACTCACTAAATCCTTGGTTCTTGTAGCAAAACAAGTGATGTTTCTGCATGTTCCAGTGGACCANCATTTTAAAAATAACTCACTAAATCCTTGGTTCTTGTAGCAAAACAAGTGATGTTTCTGCATGTTCCAGTGGACCATTAACAACAATTTCACCACCTGTTCTGTTGAAAGTGTTACAGAGCCTACCAATTTTTGGAGGCATTGCTGTCGTTAGTGTCTTCTTATAGTATAAAAATCGCGTGACGCAAAACCGGATGTAATAAACTGCAATGTGTTTATTTAGTGGAGAGTTGTGAAATGCCCTCGCTGGTTCTGGACAAACAGCAGTGCCTGATTATATAACCATCGAGCTGAGCGTAACTAAGTGAACCGGGGAAATGGGGGTTCACAAACGCAACAGTTGATGAACAAACAACAGCGAGTCACAGCCACAGAGGGGTGTGATGTGAGACAACGCACGGCAAACTGATATTTGCAATTTCCCAGGTCTGTGGAAATGTTGCGGATATTTCATCAGGACCGCATCCTCGTGTTTAATGCTTTACTTCTACGCTTGAAAACTTGTTTCATATTTGTAGTGGAACGTCAGCTTGACACACGGTAGTGGTAATTATAAAATGTTTAGTCTGCAGGTTATAAACTTTTGTTGTAATGATTTATCTGTGATAATTACACTGTTACATAATTTAATGATTGAAAATATCTGTTTTTTTTTTTTGTAAATTTGGTTATTTTCGTGTTGTTATTTACAAATATGGACGTCAAACAGTAACCAGACACTACAAAAAATAAAAAATTCCTTAAATTGACTATTTTTAGAAATTTATCAAAATATTGTATAAATAAATACTAACAATAAATGTACAATGTATGATAAGTAGGTCACCAACTTCTGTAAATGAACTTGTTTCGACACATGAACATAAAAATGAATAGTTAACATATGTTTTGTGTTTGTACATTCTGGTCATTTAATATTAAATTCAAAATCATAACACGTAGCTTAAGATTTAATACCAGAAAAATCTAAAAAAAACATATTTCTCGTATGTTATTTCTAAGTGGCTGGTTTTAGTTATATGTCTTTTAACCAAGGCAACAATAAACATTTTACATTCAAGTTTCCGAAATGCCACGTGATGAGACAATGTGTCAGAAAGAAAACAGTATATACNATGAGACAATGTGTCGGAAAGAAAACAGTATATACAAGTATTGGTTTGACAACATTCGTTCAGTGTTTATTTTCCGAGATTGTGACATTCGGTGGTATATTAACACTGTTGTTTGACGGAATATGTTATTGTGGGTCTGGCCATTCTTAGGTGTGTTATAACACCAAACTTGGTCTACGTCCAAACCTGCTATCTTCTGCCGGTTTGGGTCAACACCTTCATCTCTATAACTTCATGTTGCTGGTTTTTAGCTTAATTTCGGATTATGCAGAATTTTTCCACGTGAAGGTTGTTTGTTCACTTTGGAAACCAACCACCGAAAATAAGCATTGCCCATAACCACACGTATGCTACAATGCATACTGACATGCATGCAGGCTCCTAGCTAAGATGGCAGTGAGTTAGTGAAAATAATTTTCTTACTTTACATTGTACTGAGAGTGTAATATGTAAACTAATGGCTAGTAAAATTCAAGGATTTTGTTTTTCACTCATAAGAGCCAGAATTTTCATATTAACTTATTTAATTTCCTATAAAGTGTGACACTGTACATGGGGTTTCAGAAAACGGTCACGTCGCAATCTTCAATTAAAAGAATTTTGATGGAAATTTTGACAGAATATGCCCCCTATGTTTTTGACAGTTGAAGAAGGATCAGTGTTCATGCTTAATGCACTGCAGCAAAGTGAGGCAGATGACCTAAATCTGTGGTCTTTACCTCTAAATCAGTCGTTCTGAATAAAAAACTTTTTGTTCTTGTGTTTTAAACACAATATCTAAACCAGAATGGAGCCCTAATAAATGTATTAGTTAATAAAATATTATTTGTTTAAAATTTTAATAACAACCAAGAGTGTATTTATTGGCAGGAATGTTTTCTTAGCTATTAGCTGCTACGTTTTAATTTATTAACGGAAAATGCGTTTTAATATATTTAAAATTTACAAATAAGCTGCTTTATAAAACAATAGACTAAACGTGAGGAATCAAACATAAACTTTTGTGTATGTAATCTATTATCATAAAACTTTGTAGGCATTTCTCGAATGTATTTGCAAAACAGAAATATTTATCAATCATTCAAACAACGATACGGCGAAGAAAATAAAAATCTTAAAATTAGTTGAACCTTTTTAAAAGTGGAGTGTAGAAATTACATGTTATCACTCTCGGTCTCCTCGTCGGTAAGATCTTGGCGTGTGTTATCACATAAGAACAAACACAGGGATATTGAAGCAAGGCAATGACGTGTTTAGGCAAAGATGACGGGTGTTAGAGTGGGACAGTTCTAATTGAAGACAACATTCTCTTCAATTTAAGAAAATGTGCAAAAGATCGATTATTGTTGCGATCCTGCTCAATTACCCGCATTTCTTTCCCTGTGTATTTTAAAATCTCTAGCTCGACATCCTTGGACTTCCTCGCTGAGAATGCCTATTGATAAGAGCACTTTCGATACAATTAGTTACATTAATGAGGACCTTATGAGCTGAAGGTGGCATACGCTACTATGGATCATTCTCGACGTACAAGTATGACACTCGCAGATCATATTTCTCGACCACTTTAGCCGGTCGCAGGAGAGAGAGTGAAGGATAACCTCCCATCTCTCTATCAATACTACATTGATCCCTGTGATGGCTGCAGACTTCGTGAGGTCCTCGTAGAAAAACGACGAGCGGTGTTCTCGTCATTCCGTGTCCTTGCACAACTGTGGTCGACTAGTAATACTTTTTCCTTTCTGAACTGGACCTTTATATCTGTCTTGCGTTTTTGCTCACTCTACACCTCCTAGCTCCCACATTAGCACGTTGTAGTTGTTATATGATGCAAGCATATGATAAATAATTACTTCAACCATTACCAGAGAGTGTCATTTATCAGTCTTTTTGTAGGAAAAGTTAATAAAGATTATCCTCGCACATTATGTTTCCAAATTAATTATCATTGGAATTACAAGACCACCGACGTTCATTCATCCAAATAGTCGTTTTATTTTGTTCATATATTTGATTTGATGTAGCAATACACTTGCTTCCAAATGCGAAATGAAACAAGGTTCCTCTTATTATCGCCTTAAAAATCCACCTTCGCGTGACAGTCACCAGTGTTCATCTTTCAGCTGCTATAACGTCGTATATTGATCAAATATCGTGGTTTTTTTCTCATTCTGGATAGCCAAAATTGCCAAGTAAACATATTCAGTTAAGTAAAGAATTTTTTTTTTTCGGGTTTTGGCTGCAGTCTTAGCGTCCAACAAAGGAAGAACCAACTTTCTCACCACGTTTGCAGTGACTGGAAAGATGTTCCTTCTTAGATTGCGTGTCATTCTTGTTTCCTGAAACAAACACCGTGTCTGAGACATGACCGAACGTTGCGTTTCCAGCGTTCGACACGCGTGAAGGACTATCTGTGTCATGCCTGTGTCGTGTTGTCTTCTGGAAGCGCCGACATGTCGAGGCTGCTGCCTTCGACAGCCAACAGTCGTCCCGTGNGATCGACACGCGTGAAGGACTATCTGTGTCGTGCCTGTGTCGTGTTGTCTTCTGGAAGCGCCGACATGTCGAGGCTGCTGCCTTCGACAGCCAACAGTCGTCCCGTGCGCCTTCAGAGCGATGTTTATCCGCTCCCGGGTTCCTGCGCCAAAAGCCATCAATCACTGTCCACCAACACTGCACTCACATCGGGCGTGTGTGTGTTTGCGTGAGTGCGTTTACGGTCGGCAGAGCAAGGATCAAGTAATTTACCATAACTACTCAAGAAGGTCAACACCGACATTTCTCAAGCTCGCCGCTTCACTACATCACAGCCACGTGGTGAGGCTTACGTCGGAAAGGTCAACGCACGCTTGCGGAGTGGAGTTCATTGACCCTTTAGTAAATTCGCCATATATACAAAGTTTTCACAGTAGCTAATTTAATTTTGACTGNGTGAGGCTTACGTCGGAAAGGTCAACGCACGCTTGCGGAGTGGAGTTCATTGACCCTTTAGTAAATTCGCCATATATACAAAGTTTTCACAGTAGCTAATTTAATTTTGACTGCATCATGGCATTTTGTTTACGTTTTCTGTTCTCACTTTGAATAGCATAAAAATTTATATTTTATAGCTCTACAATATTTATACAATGAAGAGAGCATTGTGTTTTAATCCTCTCCTGACCAACGATGCCATATTACAGCATTTAGTTTTCACTTCAGTGTACCTCTCTGAAATATAACAAGTGGCATCATGCACATGTTATAAAGAGCGTTCACAAACGTCGTTGGAGTAGAGTGGAGAGATTTGGGCAGCTCTTAATAACGGGGTCTTGAGAGCCGGTGAGAGTGAAGTGAGGTGAGTATGGAGCAGCGCAGGAATGCAAACGAGAGATCTCCGAGGAAACTCACCAACCAGTGGCATCGTTCTGCACGATTATAAAATGCAAAAAATTCGGGAGCGACCTCGCCAGGAATTGGATCCGGTTCGCCTAGGCGGGAGGCGAGCAGTCTAACCACGAACGTTGTTGGCTGTCGGTTTTTTTGAGAAGCATTAGTTCTTAGCTTTTCTCTGCGGCTGTCTCCATCATACTAATGTAGATTGGCATCCAAAACCTGCGCTCAATTGTATCACAAAATGTACGCCAATTGAAGTTATAAAAAATTTGGAATTATACTTCCAATAGTTTAAACACAGGAAATAAGAATTTGTGTCTTTGTGATTTTGGTTTTCTTTCAGCAGAATGTAAATTTTTTTTGTTAACTAACTTGCAATATTGAAAGAATTTAGNATTTTAATGAGGACGCTGACTGGCATGCACCCAGTACAGTTGGTAACAACAGAAATAAATTAGTTCCAATTCAATGTTGAATTAAAAGCTAGAGGTAAACATTTCTGGATACTGGAATTATTTCTTTCGCTTCCTTTTTTTTTTTTCAATGAATAAGCGAAGGTGTAGAGTATTTACTTTTTTTTCAGTTACACTTGACCGATGCGTGAACAAAGTGGTCAGGCAAATGGCAATATAAGTATTACATTTGGCGGATGAATATACAGAGTGCACACGTGTAGATATTAAGTAGGGGTTTCAAAAGTGCTCAGTTTACGGTCAACTTCCTTTATCAGAATTATTTTCTATATTCACGTATCGTAAATCTGTGGATCTCCCCATTACTCTCCGGTTTTCCAGCACAAGATACGAGGCAATGTGTTGCCCAGCCCACACTGGTTCTGTATTCCTTTCTACTGTGGTACGTACCTCGTTACTTACGTCTGTCTTATTAAGCAGACGCAGTATTTTACTGTGTTAAGCAGGAAGAGTCAGTTTCTTTTTTCGAATACGACCATTACGCAAGTATTGATAGCAATGCCATATGTTTAAATTTAAATTTGTGTTTATTTGATTTGAAAATGGGTAGATAAAGTTGATAAAACATCTTCTGAACACGGTCACTGATTAGNTAAATTTGTGTTTATTTGATTTGAAAATGGGTAGATAAAGTTGATAAAACATCTTCTGAACACGGTCACTGATTAGAGAGAAAATCCATTAAAGGACAGACCGAATTATGAGTGTGTTCGCAGTTGTTCTCTACTTTGTTCAACACATCATTCGCCTACAATCGTGCTTACGTTACATCACTGGAAACATAATGCCCTGAATACTAAATAAACCAACATTATGGAGTTATCAGTTGCAATTACCGAAATTTGAGTTTTACTCTTTCTATAATCGTAGTTATGCTATATACGTGTGGCAAAACCAGGAACATTTTAAAAAAATGTAATATGATGGCATGGTTGACATAACGCCAAATTTAATNTATACGTGTGGCAAAACCAGGAACATTTTAAAAAAATGTAATATGATGGCATGGTTGACATAACGCCAAATTTAATAACGATAGATAAAATGTTTTCTTTGGATGATTCAGATAACAGACAAATGGAAAAATCGCTGATAATTTGTACAAAGATGTANTAGATAAAATGTTTTCTTTGGATGATTCAGATAACAGACAAATGGAAAAATCGCTGATAATTTGTACAAAGATGTAAATAAATACGTAAAAGTTAATTCGATTGACGTGTTTTGCGGCGGTCGCAGTGCGAGCGTGTTCACACGCTTTACGCAGAATTCCAGTCGAACCTCTGGCGAAAGATACTGAGGTGAGGATCTAAAGAGAGAAGTTATACCTGTCACAACGCCATATAAAGACTCATTCTTAACCGTCACTATAACCTAAAGAAAGTTCACTTTTGTCCGGAACTCATCCGAACTTTGCTGCGTGAGGGCGAATCTGTTTAGTAGGCTTAGGGGCCTAAGCAGAACTACGCTGGCTTAACACTTATTTTCAGCAACTTTTCTACATGTAATCTCTTGAACCACGTTATTTCCGTTTCCATAGATCCAAATTAAATATCCGTTATGTTTGGCAGTATCTTGTGAGATGAATGACTCAATTTATAAAACGTTCCACAATTGCAACTTTTTTTAGTGAATGAAATGTATCTTGCGACTCGAGTGTTAGTAACATCGTATTTAATAGTGCGTGAATGAGATCTAAAACTACGCATAAACAGTACTTTTATTTTTCTTTGTGCTTCAGGATTTAAAAANTAATAGTGCGTGAATGAGATCTAAAACTACGCATAAACAGTACTTTTATTTTTCTTTGTGCTTCAGGATTTAAAAATTTTTTTTAAAAATAATTTAGCAATAACATTTCTGTATTCGCTGAAGATTTTTATATATATCGAAGTGCTTGTTTATGAAACTCTTAATAAAATATCTCCTGAAAGTACGAATTTTAAACTACTTAGAATTTAGATATTTAAATATCACTACTACCAAATATACAGCGAATCCACTACATTAGAAAAAACCTCATGGCTTTTTCATCTAGCAGGAAATTTGCATTAAAGTCGCAGTTGATTACCCACTTTCTGAATAATTGGGAAGGAGATTTACAGCGGCAATAAATTAAGGTCGAAAGTAATTAAGAATGAAGGCTTGGTGTAAAAAGACGCAGAATTTAATGACTTCTGTGAAATTCGTAATTGTTCAGATAATAAAATGTTATAATGTTTGCAGTACACCATGATGCAATGAAATATTCCCACCGTTCAATTTACTCTTTTCTCAAGTAGTTGGTTTCGCCTAGAAGTGTTTTAGAAGAATCGATTTTCAAGTTTTTNATTTTAATGAGGACGCTGACTGGCATGCACCCAGTACAGTTGGTAACAACAGAAATAAATTAGTTCCAATTCAATGCTGAATTAAAAGTTAGAGGTAAACATTTCTGGATACTGGAATTATTTATTTCGCTTCTTTTTTTTTTCAATGAATAAGCGAAGGTGTAGAGTATTTACTATTCTCAGTTACACTTGACCGATGCGTGAACAAAGTGGTCAGGCAAATGGCAATATAAGTATTACATTTGGCGGATGAATATACAGAGTGCACACGTGTAGATATTAAGTAGGGATTTCAAAAGTGCTCAGTTTACGGTCAACTTCCTTTATCAGAATTATTTTGTATATTCACTTATCGTAAATCTGTGGATCTCCCCATTACTCTCCGGTTTTCCAGCACAAGATACGAGGCAATGTGTTGCCCAGCCCACACTGGTTCTGTATTCCTTTCTACTGTGGTACGTACCTCGTTACTTACGTCTGTCTTATTAAGCAGACGCAGTATTTTACTGTGTTAAGCAGGAAGAGTCAGTTTCTTTTTTCGAATACGACCATTACGCAAGTATTGATAGCAATGCCATATGTTTAAATAAAAATTTGTGTTTATTTGATTTGAAAATGGGTAGATAAAGTTGATAAAACATCTTCTGAACACGGTCACTGATTAGAGAGAAAATCCATTAAAGGACAGACCGAATTATGAGTGTGTTCGCAGTTGTTCTCTACTTTGTTCAACACATCATTCGCCTACAATCGTGCTTACGTTACATCACTGGAAACATAATGCCCTGAATACTAAATAAACCAACATTATGGAGTTATCAGTTGCAATTACCGAAATTTGAGTTTTACTCTTTCTATAATCGTAGTTATGCTATATACGTGTGGCAAAACCAGGAACATTTTAAAAAAATGTAATATGATGGCATGGTTGACATAACGCCAAATTTAATTACGACAGATAAAATGTTTTCTTTGGATGATTCAGATAACAGACAAATGAAAAAATCGCTGACAATTTGTACAAAGATGTAAATAAATACGTAAAAGTTAATTCGATTGACGTGTTTTGCGGCGGTCGCAGTGCGAGCGTGTTCACACGCTTTACGCAGAATTCCAGTCGAACCTCTGGCGAAAGATACTGAGGTGAGGATCTAAAGAGAGAAGTTATACCTGTCACAACGCCATATAAAGACTCATTCTTAACCGTCACTATAACCTAAAGAAAGTTCACTTTTGTCCGGAACTCATCCGAACTTTGCTGCGTGAGGGCGAATCTGTTTAGTAGGCTTAGGGGCCTAAGCAGAACTACGCTGGCTTAACACTTATTTTCAGCAACTTTTCTACATGTAATCTCTTGAACCACGTTATTTCCGTTTCCATAGATCCAAATTAAATATCCGTTATGTTTGGCAGTATCTTGTGAGATGAATGACTCAATTTATAAAACGTTCCACAATTGCAACTTTTTTTAGTGAATGAAATGTATCTTGCGACTCGAGTGTTAGTAACATCGTATTTAATAGTGCGTGAATGAGATCTAAAACTACGCATAAACAGTACTTTTATTTTTCTTTGTGCTTCAGGATTTAAAAATTAATATTTTAAAATAATTCAGCAATAACATTTCTGTATTCGCTGAAGATTTTTATATCTATCGAAGTGCTTGTTTATGAAACTCTTAATAAAATATCTCCTGAAAGTACGAATTTTAAACTACTTAGAATTTAGATATTTAAATATCACTACTACCAAATATGCAGCGAATCCACTACATTAGAAAAAACCTCATGGCTTTTTCATCGAGCACGAAATTTGCATTAAAGTCGCAGTTCATTACCCACTTTCTGAATAATTGGGGAGGAGATTTACAGCGGCAATAAATTAAGGTCGAAAGTAATTAAGAATGAAGGCTTGGTGTAAAAAGACGCAGAATTTAATGACTTCTGTGAAATTCGTAATTGTTCAGATAATAAAATGTTATAATGTTTGCAGTACACCATGATGCAATGAAATATTCCCTCCGTTCAATTTACTCTTTTCTCAAGTAGTTGGTTTCGCCTAGAAGTGTTTTAGAAGAATCGATTTTCAAGTTTTTGACAGAAATCAAACATGCGGTGTGTTTCATTCCAGCCCATGTCTCTATTTAGTAAATGGTATATTTGCGCAACGTTCGCTGACACTTCACAATAATGTTTATCTCTGACAAATCGGAAACATGCAATTATTAACTCGGAGAAAACGTTTTACTTCTGCAAAATTTTAACTTTTCGAAAAATTGTTTGGTTTAATTACTATACTATACGCAAATATTTTCGAACAAAGAGAAGTTTTCCGAATTTTTTGTCAGTACGAATATGTGTTTTTTAGATTTCGCAACTACGATAGTTAANGTTTTAGAAGAATCGATTTTCAAGTTTTTGACAGAAATCAAACATGCGGTGTGTTTCATTCCAGCCCATGTCTCTACTTAGTAAATGGTATATTTGCGCAACGTTCGCGGACACTTCACAATAATGTTTATCTCTGACAAATCGGAAACATGCAATTATTAACTCGGAGAAAACGTTTTACTTCTGCAAAATTTTAACTTTTCGAAAAATTGTTTGGTTTAATTACTATACTTTACGCAAATATTTTTGAACAAAGAGAAGTTTTCCGAATTTTTTGTCAGTACGAATATGTGTTTTTTAGATTTCGCAACTACGATAGTTAAGNGAACAAAGAGAAGTTTTCCGAATTTTTTGTCAGTACGAATATGTGTTTTTTAGATTTCGCAACTACGATAGTTAAGTATGTAGTCATTATCAGATTTTGAGGGTAGTGTACAAATACGTGCATTTATGAAAGTTCAGCTCTCAATACCTCAACTCTAAGAACCACCTAAATCTTTCAATTTAGGACAGTACGTATAATCAATATAGTAAGACTAAAGAACCAGGGACATAAAACACTTTAAACATCGTGTTATCCACTTAGCTGACTAGGTGATAACAATACAAAATTCCTTAAACTAAAATGCTACAGCTAAAGATCCATTTATTTTCCTCCTAATATTAGGTAAAAGTCCTTGCGATAATGGATTGAAACAATCTTGATAATTACGTAAAAGAAGCGCGGAATTGCTAGCGGTCAGTTTTTGCTGGAGGGACAGAATCCTGAATCTCTAGAAGCAGGTGGTATTTTTACAAACTTATTTCTTTGTATAGTTATATGTATTCCGTACTTTCAGTAGAGTTGTTTGAGATGTGAAAATAAAGCACATCACCATTGACTTCATAAAAGAGAAAATACGGATGATTTGAAAACAGATCCTATCTTTAGAGCACGAAGAGTGCACTCTGATTAGTTGATCGCATGTTTTGTTTTCTGTAGCAAGGACACACTTAAGAACATATCTACTGATGGCGCTGGAAACTACGCAAAAGCGGAACTTTTGCCGTGGTTAAGTAAAGACAGATGTGAGCATCTTCTGCGTTCGTTCTTTTCTTTCGAANTTAAGTAAAGACAGATGTGAGCATCTTCTGCGTTCGTTCTTTTCTTTCGAACCAATTTGCCGTCGAGGTTCTAAGGAACGCGTATTTACCGTACATGATGGGAAAACTGCCAATAATAATAATAATGGAGACACACCAGTTCATTCGTTGCATATTTTTCCTCGTGCCTATCAAAATTAATACTGCCATGTGAGTTTCAACTGGTGTTCACATCAGTTGGTTCATATTTCCACTGCACACATGTTAAATAAACCACAAAATACATGAATATTGTAATAAGCACTATAAACACGTAGCACACGTTTATTACATAAAATTATATTGGTTTGTAAATACTGAGTGGTGTTCGAGATTCTTTTTTTCTGTTTAGTCATAAATTAATGAATTTAACTATGGTTGACCTTTCCGAGGTACTGAGAAAATATATTTGGTTAACGTTGTCAACAAAATAGCAGAAAGGTAAAGCATGATTCTTTTCCCGGTTATAAATCACACGACAAAGAAAATTCGAAGGTTCATCTTTAAAAACTGAACAGTTGACATGCTCGCCTGTTAGAGAGAGAGGCATGGTTGTAGAGAATAATAAACAGAAGACAACGCGCCTTAAACTATTGTTAAATGGCCTAAGAATTACGTCAAACAACATTTACGAGTTGATTTACATTTCGTAAATATCTCTCAAATTACTATTTTAATACAAAACTTCGCACAAGAAATGGGGCCGTTGCTGTTAACTTAAGGTTAACCAAAGAAATTGTTATGAAACTCAACGGGTGAACAGAAACTATGCAAATTACCAAAGCATTTTTTTACAGTAATATATGAGACTCGATACAAGTTTCGTGAAAATTCATCAAACCACATAGTTTTAAAAACACATAACACTAACATTACAAAAAATAACATTCCGCTTATAAAATCTAAATGGCTATTCTGATATGAACGTAACTGCACCATAATACTAAAAACACAAGATCTCGGCGGTGACAATGTATTTCATGGAACTGCATTCACGCTCTTAATGCATGCAGAATCTAATTTTCTCCCAAATTACCTACCTTAATGATTAATCGTGGAAACTAGCACTTACTGTTTGATATATCGTCTCATACAAATTAAACCATTATGACAGACGTTATAACACTATTTTGACATATTCCTAACATTCAAGAAATGTTACGCGTGCAGTATAAAGCGTTTTCGTGGTATTATTGTTTCTAAACAAGTGACATAAGCACCAAGGTATCAACTTGTTAATTGTAAATCGCGTAAAAATATTGAAGCATTTAGAAACGCAACACGAATCGCGAATATAACGAAGTACACTTATTCGAAGTTTCTTCAGGTTTATTTGAGGTCTACATTTTGACCGACTTCAATTGCACGAAGCAGCACATTTAAAAGGTCAGCATTTTATGTGAAATTTTAAGAATTTCTGGAAAAAGCAACTACGTTGAAATAAAGCAGAAAGCAATAATGAACATGGCCACTTCTCTAAGAACCTGTATATATGTTTTTTTTATTTCGTTAAATAATATTTTATTTCGGGAGTTCCAAATTGGCACTGAAAACCACGTCGGTCGCAAATCGCTCTTCCGTTGACATACGTGCACGGGCCTGAAAAATAGCAAAACACTGAACCACACAACTTGAAGTTTGCGTAGGCCAGGTGATGGTGTGAAAGAATTAGAAACATAAATGTAATGCAATCAGGCCAAATTTTATTTTTATATCCATAGAACAGAGAGAAACAGAATTTCAGGTGACAACAATTTTTAATTTTACGATTAGTAGAACATTTAAACGTTAAATTACTTCTCGTAGTTCTCTGCCGACTTAACTGTGAGTATTGCGGTGATTCCTTGTGTTAAAATATATGCAGCTATGATGAGTGAATTTTTAGCAAAGGTTGATTTCAAGAATACTGTCTTTATCGTGAACCACCTAAACATAATTTTCCCGGTGAATAATTATACGAGTATGATATTTTATTCTGTATACAGGAAGTTTAGGAGAAATTGCTTTAAAATTTCGACTTGTTTATTAAAATATTCAGAAAAATTATAAAAAATGCGGACACACACCTGTAAGTTGAGCTCTACGTTTTTTTTTCTCTACGCTACATTCGGAAACGCAGATTGCATTAACACATTTCTGTTTTGGAGTTTATATCTACGTGAATTCCGTAAGATAATTTGGCCAGAAATAAGGCTACAAAACACAATTAATGAGCAGGCTTAAGCTAACATTTAGTAGGCACACGTCAAATTTATGTAATAGACACAAACTAAGTTTGGTTCAAATCGATGAAACGGTCGAAAAGTAAAATGCTATTAGAATATAAACTAGCCAGATTTACGGTGCGGTCTTCTTAATATCCCTTATTTCCAGGAATTAGGGTAGGGGGAGACGTTTATATGACCACATTATTTTTACATAATCGCTTACAACTACATTAAACCATTTTTAAGATATTCTATGGACATTTAATATATTTTCCCTGTGCAAACAGACTAATTGAAATTCTACAATCCACGCCCCTTACCAATAAAAAATATGTAAATAAAATATTTGATTAAAAGTTTTTGATAGAATCGGAAAATAAAATTTCATCGTTCCGCTTATCTCCTGCGTTTGAACGTTGCTTCTATCTAAACAGGAAACAGCGTGCATTTTCATAATTATTTTCCAACGCGAAGAGTCTGCCAGCATCTCGCTCGCACCTGACACTCTGGACCTCTTGTCAGTCGGACTCGAGAATGCCGCAGAATAATTTCTCTCTCGTCCTCCATACATATTTTCGTGGGGATAAAAAAAAAAAAGAAAATGTATGCGAT
>NQII01002025.1:275283-344139 GCA_002778355.1 Clitarchus hookeri | reverse complement strand
AGACACCCTCGCACGCCGAGTCCATATTCAGTTACCCCCTTGAAGCTGGAGAGGGGTAAATGGGCATGAATATGTATGCAGCTCGACCTGGGTTTTGAACTTCATAATCCCCGGAAGACTCACTACCCTCCTGGACGCAGGAAGTGCGTGTGTGTATATATTTAAGAGGGTGTGGCTAACTTGCCCCCTGCTTCCACCCCTCCCCCTCACGCAATCAAACATTTGAAAAATTGGGTATAACCTCCCTCACGCCTCCCCATCCCTTCTCGCTGGCGAACTTCGCTACGTATCACCCCCGCAACCCGCGCCTTAATCGCTATCGCGTATTTACATCCGCGTGTGGGTCACGTGGCCGTTAAAAAATATGACCGCGCTTGAATTTTTCCAGGGCAAACATTTCCTCCCTCTATATGATATCGGGGAAAGAAATTACGCAGTGTAGTTTAAAACGTTTTATACGTTCCCATTTTTATGGCTGATTCTATTTTTGTAGAGCAAGCTCCTTTTTTTTTTTAACTTAGTCGGATTATAGACCTTTTTTGTGATTTAATAACTAATTTCACGCCAATGATTACGGCATGTTTACACCAGGCTTTAAAAATTTGCGAATTATTTATAGTGTAATCCATTTGCATTTTGTTCCGTGCTGTTACGAGTTGTGGTCATGCCCTTAGCTGAGCGGCCTGCCTGATCGCACCTTCACGTATTTATCCAGGACACGGGCCGTGATTGCTGAAATTAGTTATGAAATCGCAAACCATAGAAACCCCCTCCACCGGCCAGTAAACGAGGACAACGCAGCCGATATAGGACAGTGCAGTCCGTGGGCAGTGTCTTTTGTCGTCGGGCGGTTGGAACGAGAAGACCACTGAAGATGGGTGTGTCCGGCCGTCGACTTGCGCCATCTTAATCAGCGTCCGGAATCATTAACAAGGTGGGGACTCTCCAATTAGGCTTTACTCAGAACGTGGCTGATTAAATATTTATAAAATAATATCATTTAATATCTCAGTATATATTTTTAACTCCCCCCGATCATATTCAATAATATTTATATTGAAATATTATTGTACAACCTTAATTATAAATAATTCTCTTTTATAACGTGTTCATTACACAACTTTTATCAACAACTTGTCACGCCCCTATATCACCGTTAAGGATAAATATCAACCAAATATCAAAATCATAAAAATGGTGGAGGCTTGGTTCCTCCCTACCCTCTCGCTGCCTTGCATCAGCTTCTCTACAATCCACCCCCATTTCAATGAAATCCCCCCCCTACCCGAGCTAAGTTAAGGGCTGGGGCTGGGGATATGTGGATCCGCCGCCATATTGGATGACATCACAGCCACCATATTGGATGGTGCGACAGCCGCCGCATTAGATGTCACAGCCGCCATTGTGAAAAATTTAGTTATCTGATTTCTGACAAGAAAAATCTGTTGCACCCGGTAAAAATAAATGTTGCCAAGTCAGGTACAATGTAGGAGGCCAAAGAAAAAAGAAATATGTCATTTACATCTAAAATTCAAGACAAATCTTACAAAATGATGTTAAATTATGGGTTAATAGCAGCAAACTTGCAGTGTAACCTTATTTCAGCTAGTAAAATAGACCGTAATGGGTGTAAAGTACTATCTGAAAAAAGTAAGACGACTATTTTTAAGGATCTTTTAGCCTTGTTAGTAGCCAGAAAAAGTGAGAAAGTATATCTTTTTTCATAGTATACANGACTATTTTTAAGGATCTTTTAGCCTTGTTAGTAGCCAGAAAAAGTGAGAAAGTATATCTTTTTTCATAGTATACATCAGGTACTAATCAATTGATGGTTTTCAAAGTGGGAACACAAGATAAAAACTTATGGCATAAGCATCTTGGACATATTAATGCAAGTGGTTTAAAGGCACTTAGTCGAAAATGCAAAGCAATTCAATCATCAAATTCTGTTCCAGACTTGTATGAATTTTGCATCCAGGTTAAGCAAACCCATTTAACACACAATAAAATCAGAACCAGAGGTAAGCGGCCACTTGAGCTGGTCCATAGTGATGTCCTTGGATCTATTAATCCTGTATCACACGAGGGAAAAAGATATGTACTTAATTTAATTCATGACTACTCACATTTTGCTGCTGCATACACTATAAAAACCAAATCTGAGCTATTTGTCTACTTCAATAAGTATGTAGCGTTGGCAAATGTAAATTGGGGCTGTAACTCAAGTCAAAAATTCACATCTGGACATTTGATCAATGTTCGAGGAGCTACCATGATCTGAAATACAAAGAAGCAGTCTACAGTGGCACTTTCATTAACAGAAGCTGAATACATGCTATTAGCAGAAGCAGCTGCTGATGTTCTTTGGCTAAAAGGATTTGTTGAAGAAACTAGTTTTTCTATTGGAATTATAAATATATATTAAGACAATATGTAATATATCATATGTCTCGATAGATGAGAACGCAAGCATGTTGATATCAAGTGTGTGATCTTGTGTGCAACAAATTAGTGTCTGTGAGATACTTAGACCCCAACCAACAGTGTGGTGATTTTTTCACAAAGCCAGTGATTGGCATCAAATTTCAAAATTGTATTTCTCATATTGGACTTAAATAATTGTCATTAATATTTGAACATTATTATTTTAATTTTAATTTAGGAGGAGTGATGTATTTGGCAATTAAAATGTCATTCTGTCGTAAGTCGATGAATTTCTGCACTACATAATGCATTCTATGACTGTTTAGTAATCTTAGAAAAGTAATGTATTTTGCTTGGGATATTCAATAGGCACATTAGGTTGTTTTATCTATCAGAAAAAATTTTATTATAAAATTTTACTTTTCAACAAATGTCTTAAGAATAGAAAGAAGGCGAGAGGCGGTGCGAGGAACCAATCTCTGCTTCAACTGTTTTGGTTCACATCATGTAAAGGATTGTACCTCACGAAAGAAATGCATAGATTGCCACATAAGCCATCACACCCTCCTCCATACTCCTGCATCTATAGCTGGTCCAGAAGACTAAACCATCCCTCAAATGTTGCCAACTGTGACAGAGGAGCAAGTTCANGACCTCTTGCAGTGGCTGTTCAAGTATCGTTGTGTTAGGAACAGTGTTGGTTCGCATTAAGGATGCTAATGGTGGTTTAGTTCAAGTTCGTGCTCTTTGAGATTCAGGGTCGCAATCATTTTTCATTTCAGAAAGGTGTGTCCAGAGGTTTGGTTTGTGTCGATGCAGTGCTCAGGTTCTGGTAGTTAGGCTTGCCCACTCAGTTGTTAATGCCAACACGGGTAAAGTGACACTCGCTTTGATGCTTTGCTGAGGACTAAACCCTGTGTTATAACAGAAGCATCAATTTCAACGGACATTGCATCAGATTTTCCTGCTGTACAGTTGCCCTATGAGGTGCGGCAAGAATACAAGGGTTTGGAACTGGCCGACTCTACTTTTAACATTTCTGGGCCTGTTGACAGTCTGATGGCAGCAGATGTTTGCCCAGACTTAGTTGCAACTGGGTGGCATTAAGCCCCACAGGGATTTCCTACTGCTATGCATACTATTTTTGGCTGGGTTATAATGGAGAGTATTGACCATGGAGCAGGTGCCGCCACCCATAGTGTTATCGAGTTTTTCACTATGCACAGCCGAGACTCACAGACACCCTACGAAGTTTTTGGGAATGTGAGGAATAGCCTGCAGAAAAGCATGTTAATCCAGAGGATGAAGAGTGGCAACACCACTTTGATCAGTCTCACAGTCATACTCCTGAATTACTTTTATGGTTAGACTACCATTCAAGCATCCTTATGACCTTGGAGACTCTTATCATTAAGCAGTTACCCGATTACACGGGTTAGAACATCGCCTCAGCAGCCAACCAGAAATCAAAAGGGAATATAATGCATTCCTGAAGGAATACAAGGCATTTAGGCATTCACTGCTTTGAAGCAATTCCTGAGTCGCGGACAGTCTTTTATATTCCTCAACATTTTGCCATTGAGAAAAGGAGCTCCACAACAAAGTTATGGGTTGTATTTGATGTCTCGGTGCCTATTGCATCTGGAAACTCACTCAACGATGTTCTGATGGCTGGGCCGAAACTACAAAGGGTTGCAGTTGAAATCATAACTCATTTCCGTCACTATCCAGTAGTATTTACCATGGATATCTGTAAGATGTACCGCCAGGTATTTGTGCATTCAGATTACAACCATATCAAGTGATACTGTGGCGAGAGATTCCACATCTACCGATTCAGACATACCAAATCTATACTGTAATGTCTGGTGTCTGTTCTGCCCCGTTTTAGCTATGAGAACTTTACAGCAGTTTGCCATAGATTAACAGGTCAAATAACCTAGTACACAAGAGTAGTGATGGAGGCCATCTCCGTAGATGACATTAAAACTGGTGCATTCTCAGTTTCAGAAGCCCTTGCCTTGCAGAGAGAACTAATTTACCTACTTAATCAGGGAGGTTTCGAGTTAAGAGAATGGCCATGCAATTGTAAGTCTGCAATGGAGGCCATATCCAAGAGTCACAGAGAGTGTTCAGTTTGTCTTCAGGAAGACAAGGAAGCGACCAAGGTGCTAGGCATTGATAAGTATGCAATTACTGATGAATTATCGCACCTCATTCGCCAAGCAACTGCAATCATAACAAAGCATGTTATCCTCTCTCGAATTGCAAAACACCACGGCCCTTTGGGGTGGATTACACTGGTTGTGTTTCGTGCAAAGGTATTCCTTCAGAATCTATGGCTCCTGGGCCTTGACTGGGATGCAGTTCCACCTGATGAGCTGAAGGAGGAATGGCAACGATTTTAACCAAATTCCAGTTCTCAGCCATGACAGTATTCCCCGCCTTGTATCTCCAGCAGACGAAGTAGCCTATCAGATTCACGGATTCAATTTAACTTCAAATAATGGCTATGCCGCAGTCGTATATCTAAAAATCTTGGGCAGCATTGAGGCAAGGGTACATCTCTTACTTGAGAAGTCTCGAATAGCACCACTGAAAACAGTCACCATTCGTCGTCTAGAGTTGCTCAGAGCACATCTCCTTTTGAAATTGATTGAGACAGCAGAAGGTTTTCCCTCAAGGCACATTACAGTTGAAAGTATTATAGCATGGTGTGACACAACTGTTGCCTTAGCATGTATCAGGGTGGCTCCACACACATTAAAGACGTATGTGGCAAACAGTATAAGTTGAATAATTTGAATGAGTCTGGCACAACAGCAAACGGCACAGGCGCTAGGCGCCGGCCGCCATGTTTTGATGTCACCCAAATGGCATATTGAATCCAGGAGACCTCCGCCTTGACCTGTGACCTTGACCTTTTACCCATGACCTTGAATTATGTTAACTCAAATTTTTTTTTACAAATCCCCTAAAAAATTGCAAAAAAAAATTATTTTAAAAATCCCAAAAATAAGAAAAAAAAATTAAAACTATAATTTTTTTTTATAAATATTTAAAAATTATTAAAATATATATAAATATCCCAAAGAGGTTTCAAAAATTGGTAACAAATTATTAAAAATAGCCTTTACCATTGACTCAAGACCTAAGACACAATGCCCAAACTCAAGACTCAAGGGTAAGACCATTGATTGAAGACTAATGGCCATTGATTCAAAACGCTTGATTCAAGTTGGCTGGACGTTTTTAATGTTTTTTATTTTTCTTATGTGCTCTCTTTGAGTACATATTGTGATTACAAGGGTATATTCTAACATACTCATCTCCAATAAACTTGTAATAGCAGATCGAATCGGTATTTTTGATGGAGATGGAAATGTTATAACTCCTGCTTCCAAGTATGCTTAATTTTGGTTCCTGTATGTTGATATGTTAGTGATTGTTGGTTTGCCTACGCGCTGATTCTGTACTCTCGTTATGATATTATACAAAATAATCTTTGAGTTTATGGTTTGTTATTTTAATATATAAATACACAACAATGCTAGTTAAATTATTTACTCACCATGAAGTAAAAGGAAGACTACTTCATGGTGATCCTCCATGAGGTGTTCTTGTTATAGCCTATTTCTCAAAATGCATATTGTTATCAGAAATACCAAATTTTTGTTTTAAGATACTTCCTAAAGCAAGAAATATTACGCCACAATCATAAAATTAATAAATGATGAAATTGTATAACTTTCACAAATCTGTGTAGTTCTTATTCATAGTGTATCCCCCAGCAGCAACTTACGTTGGGCAAACGGGTGGACTTTGGTTCGCAAGGTTAGCTGAACGTTGAGTTCAAAAAAGAATATTAAAACAACGTTGGCGCAACGTAATATGCCAACTAAATATTTCTACAATGGACATTTTGTGAGATTACTTAGCATTCTCAATAAAATGGTGTCATTAAATAAGAAAAACCCATGACATACTGCAATAGTAATTATTTTAAACTAGAAAATGGTTGGTAAATGGTTGGTTACAAGTTGGGAAACATACTGTTGGTAATACGTATGTTTCCTTCTTTAATTTTTCTATAATACATGTTTAGTTGGTTACATGGTGTTTCAATGTTTAAAACTTAATAGTTGGGTGTTGGTATGGTATTCTATGTTGGGCCAACATTCTGTAATGAACATTATGCCTACAAGTTACTACCATGCGTACTTTGTGATGTAACATTGCGATTTCAAAAAAATTATGTCACTAATGCAGAAAAATTAAAAACATACTACAAGTCCCTAGTAGCAACATATGTAGGGCCAACATTGGAAATTGGTTGGGAATTGTGTAGGAATCCAACATAAATTTAACTATGGGCTAACGTTGTTTGCCAACCAAATCTAACCTTATATATTTAATGAAAATTACGTTTAAGCATATAATAAAATACATTTATAAAAACTGTTAACATAGAGAATGTGGTATTTCTAATGTGTTAATATAACGTTGGAAAACGTGTGAAAGACAACGTTTGGTGTTTTGTAAATGTGTGTGCCTTGGGCCAACATCGTTTTCCAATTAAACCTCAACCTAATCTTCCCAGTACCAACAAACGTTGGCACTTCGTTGGAAAGGTTGGTTATATGATGTATTGGAGTACGTACGTTAATACAACGTTGGCTCAACATAAAATGACAACAAAATCCCTACCACGAAAATGTTACGACATTACTTAGCACACTCTAGACAATGATGTAACTAAATCAGAAAATTGCATAACCTATTGTAATCGTAACTTTTAATTGTTGATTTTTGGCTGGTAATAAGTTGGTAAACATATTGTTAGTGATATGTATGTATTTTATGTTGGGCTAATGTTGGGCAACCAACATTTTACGTAAAACTACATAGCAATCTGTTTGAATGAACACAGTACCACTTTCTTGTATTTTATAGAACATGAAAGTACTTCATATCCTGAGATATTTCTCTTTAAAAAATGATCAGTTGATTATATTTCATGTGAATATTGGGAACACAACAGTTCGTAATTGGTACTAATTGTTATGTTGGACCAACATTCTCTAACAAACATTATAACAACAATAGTAATTACCGTATTCCTGATACAATAAAAACACAATTTTGTAATTTTGTTTAAAAAATAATTTTTTACACACAACCCATGTTTTAATAATGAATTTACATCGTTGGTGATGAGTTAGTTTCTTGGAAAACATAATGTTGGCATTTTATATGTAAATATGTGTTGGGCCAACATTGTGTAAGCAACATTATGCAAACAAAGGTAGTTGCCATATTTCGAATGAAATAACACTATAATTGTGTGTGATTGTTTAAAAGCAACATCTTTATCACACAAACAATGGCTCATTTAAAAGTGACTTGTCGGAAAACATACCATCGGCATTGGGTATGTACTGTATTTCTTTGTTGGGCCAACATTGTAAAACCAACATAAATGCACTAAAAGAAAATAATCGTTTCAAAAGGAAAACATATTAATTTTAAGAACATTAAAATAATAACTAACAAATGTAAATTTTCATTAAACTGTATTTTGTTCCTCGTGTGTTGAGACATTGCTGTGAACGTAACAGTTGGCGACTGGTAATTTTTGTTATGTTGGCACTGCAGACATTATACCATCATATGATTTTACTATTTTTTTCTAAATAAACCTGTGTATAATTACTTTAATTTGCTAATGGTTCACGTTTTTTAGCAGATATCCCTTAAAAATAAACTGACTCCATTAGGTTGTGTACTCGTCATTAGTTGGAATAAATATTCTTGTGACAGGTAGGTTCAAAAGTCAGTTTCCGAGCAGTAAAATCTGATTTAAATACATAAACAATATCACACAATATATCTTACTGGAATATAATAATATGTATATATCTACATCGACGACAAGAAGTTACATCGAGTTGCTAATCCAAAGGACGCCAGTTCGAATCCGATATCTACCATTGGAATTTCCCGGTCGTTCTGCGAAGTGGTAAGTGATGAAAAACAACAGGATTTTCACATATTTAGCATTTTTGTGTTAATTGGTAAAATGTATTCAAAACACTGGTAATCAACGTTGGCCGAACGTTGTCTCATGGTTGGCATTATGTATGAAATAACACATCGTAGCAAAACATTGCCAGCTGTGGGTAAATGATTGTGTGAATGCCTTTCTGAAAGAAAACAGACACTACCCTTAACAGTTTGCACACAACCATAAAAGTTATGTTGGGCCAACGCTGTATTTTATTTGGCAACCAACATAAAAGTTATGTTTGGCCAAAGTAAACCTAAGGGACATTTCGGCGTTGGGCCTACGTATAATTCCAACATTGGCCCAACGGTAGATCCAAACATTGGGCCAATGTTGGTCCATTAAAAATGTTGCTACTGTGGGACAAAATAAAAATCATCAGTTTGGCATAGTTTATGTAACACGATAATTCCCTAATTATATCCAGTTGTGGAAAGTGGTAAAAAATTAAATTAGGATGTTTGGTTAGAAATACGTTCTATTTGGGTTGGCATACAAAAGAAATGATAATGTTGGGCCAATGTAGCAATTACAATGTTGGTGGTTCGTTGGAAACATGTTCTATTTTGTTTGGCGTCCAACTGAAAACATAACGTTGGGCCAATGTAAACCCAAGTGTAATTTTTCCAACGTTGGCCCAACCTTGGAGCAAATGTTGGGCTTACGTTGGCCCCACCAAAAATTGCTACTTATGATTATTCCCTTTTGAATCCATTTCCATTTAGATTCCTCCTTACAATGAATCCTGAAAAATATTATTTTCCTACGCAGTGAAAAACTGCCCGTTTGTGCACCAGCACCTATCATGATAAGCCAGTTATGTATGAGGAAATATCAATGAGTATGTAAAGAAAACGCTCTACATTATTTTTTAAGTATCGAGATAGCCATTTTTGAGAAAGTATTATTTTACTCTCTCAATACACCTCATTATTTGGTATTGAAAAACTTTATCCTCCAGCAACAGTATAATGGTGCATTATTAAGCGATTTAGGTTAATGGTTTAGTTCTAGGGTTATTGCAATTACCACATAAACTTATGAAGTCCAGACTTCAACTTGAGTTACGCCACATTTCCTTGGGAGTTACAATCGTTTCGCATTACGCGGCCATAAAGAAACGAATACTGTCTGTTCTAGCTCACACTGACGAAGATATTAAAGGAAAACGCGTCTGAAATAAAAGAAAAGACGTTGTCGAATTTGCATATAGATTTCAGTTTCTTACCTCCATTACCAAGAAGAAATTAATGTTCAGGTAGATGTATAATCCTATTAGCGTTTTTAGATGCAAATTAATACCATCCACCGCGAAAGTTATTATGGACTATGTTCATAATTTCTATCTTTAGGAATTGTTGATAGTGAATTACTTATACGGAAGCTACCAAGTATTTTTATAAATTTTCATTCAAAATATTTTTCCTAACATTAACGTTGAAGTCAGTGTTATCAATATATATATATATTTATTTATTTATTGAACAAAATTATTCAGTTATATTATACATTCAGTTAAATTTCTTCAAAAAAAAGCACCTGCAATTTATTTAAGTAAAAACATCTGTAAAAGTTAAAATAAAACTTTGCCGATAACATATGTAGAGCTCGAACTAAGGGTAAAAATGTCTGTTTTTAAGGTTGGCTTTCCGCAGAACAAGATATTTTTTTCTGCAGGAGAAATTTTTCTAAGGAAATCGTGAGATTGAGCAACTTTTCTTTCATCTGCGTCCTCGTGTTATGCTGTATAATCTCTATATATAATATGGCAACTATTAACGACTCTACACACAGTAATGCAGATTTATCTTAAATCGGCACATAGCCCCTCTTCGCCCCTCTGTGACCAAAAATTTCACTGTTTTTCTGCCAAGAAAACTATTTTTAAATAAACGTTTATGGGATTTGATGCTTGAACACTGTTCATGAAAGCAAGTGCTTTGCGATGTTTGTATATATCTCCTAAGCAATTTTTAATGCAAGGATATTTAAAATTATTGAAATTATTTTTTGATATAAATTGCATGTTTTTTGGAAATTTAATATATATAAAGAAACACGTTGGTCACGGTTCACCATGTGATTTGAATAGTTGTAAGGGTGTGGGGTAGGTAAATTTTAGGTACATGCGCAGAAGACGAAAATTAGTCTACGCCATTTTTCAGTCTATGTTTGCACACAAGTGATAGCCAGTTGGGGAAATATTGCAAAAGCGTTCGTTGGGAATTGGGATGAGGGTTGCAGTGTAAGAAACAAATTCTGGAATGGATTATTCCTCTAGACTGCAGGAAGCAGACTCGCGACATCCACATAATAGTTGGTGGTTGACTAGCGCTCGATAAATGCGCTCTTCTCTTGAGCTCGTCTGCTGTGGCAGGTTGTAGGGAGTTTTACCAATCTACTACTGCATGACACGACGTGACTTCATGGTCAAGATCACTTAAACAGCACCAAATTAAAAAAAAAACATAAATTCTGAACGCGAATAAAATTTGAGACGGATTTCTGAGTTACAAATTACGACTGTCGCTCACAGAACGCCTGTAGTCGACTGTATAGCAGACACAATCGTATGGCAAGTTGCCTATGTCGCAAGTACATGTAGCTTACTTCGTCGCTGTAGGTTACTGCTTCAATGGCAGTCTCCACATTACCCCCATCTTCATGCTGGGTAAGCCTGGGTATCGCTGCCATAACCTTGCGCACAGGCCAACCAGAAGAAAGGTTTCAATGAGCGATAATAAGGACCTCCGAAATCTACAGTTTCCAACACGCCAACCAAATGAACAAGAAAATCCACACGTGAATGTGATTTCTTGACATCCAGTCGAATTAATTGTGTCAGATAACCACTCACAAAGTCCAGATGGTTGCATTCGGAATCATTGGCTACAAAATCAGTCATAATGGGTTGTATATGAATGGCGGGAATTGTCGTCTGGTACGGTGGAATGGTTTCACATATCATTTTACCCATCCTCAAATATATAATTGCCACGGAAGTCAATTAATGTTTCATCTGCTTGGAATCATGTCAGCAGAGCGGTATTTGTTTACTAGCCTGCGAAATTGAATATTATTATTCTACTTCATATATTTTTCTCTTTTGTGGGCCTCAACTGTTTTTGTTTTAACGTGAACTATTTATTATTTCGTGCAGTACTTATTTTCCTTCTGGTTTCATTCTATATTCAGTAATTTCATATTTATTTAAGTAGTTGCATTCAAGTTGCTAGAGCAATAGCGTTTCTTTTCCCATTTCATGAACAAACACTTTACGATCTGACTCATGTCAGACCAATTTTTATTTACGGACTCAAGTGTTGCATACAAAACATTTTTGATGAGAGCTGTACTTAAGTCGACACACTAGTTTCGTAACCAAACCAACGAGCTGAAGTGGCTTCCCTTGTTGTCAAATGGTTATCATTATTAGCAGTTGTGTCTACTATAATTTAAAAAAACTATGGATTATTGGAATATAAATCCTTTTGGTTGCCGATTTATACATTTTCTAACTGATACATAATTGTGGTAGTGATAATACTGTTTCTTTTCTGAATGGATTGCTGTATTGAAACAATATAGTCACAGCTTTAAATTCTGAGGACACGAAACACACACTAGGCTTGTTTCTGTTATTTTCCATTGCCATTTTACAAAGGATTCCTCTCAATACGGCGGACCAAAACACGTCATACTCAGTACGTTCAGATGTAACAGTAAAATATAAATGGGGAGTCGGGCACAAGGGGATGGGAATCCGAGCTCGGAGATGTTCATGCTCTGAAATTCCGGTCCCTCGGCGGCCATCCGGTCCGCCATGTTGGATGCCTGTTACCTTGACATTGACATTTGACCTTGACCCCGGTAGAAAAAAATTAAAAATAAATTTTTAAAAATTATCAAAAAGTTATTAAATAACTAATTAAAAACGCATTATTAAACAATTTATTTGAAAAATTTTTACATTTCCGGAGGTTACCCCCAACATCACACCCAGCAGATGGCTGACCCCCATTTCCCTTCCCTCCTCGTCTAAAACACCCCACACCTATACTCATTCTATCGTATGCAGCCATCTGGACTTTCCATCTGTCAATTGTTTATACATTGCTAAGTCCGCCATCTTGGATTTCAAATGTTTACTTTTACATCACCTAGGTGGCGCTAGTGTATTAATAATCGATATCGCAAACAGGCGAGTTGTCGATTTAGCCACCAGGTGTTAGACATAGTTGTTTATGTTTTTAAAGTATAGGTTGTGCTCTCTGCACCNATTTTACAAAGGATTCCTCTCAATACGGCGGACCAAAACACGTCATACTCAGTACGTTCAGATGTAACAGTAAAATTTAAATGGGGAGTCGGGCACAAGGGGATGGGAATCCGAGCTCGGAGATGTTCATGCTCTGACATTCCGGTCCCTCGGCGGCCATCCGGTCCGCCATGTTGGATGCCTGTTACCTTGACATTGACATTTGACCTTGACGCCGGTAGAAAAAAATTAAAAATAAATTTTTAAAAATTATCAAAAAGTTATTAAATAACTAATTAAAAACGCATTATTAATCAATTTATTTGAAAAATTTTTACATTTCCGGAGGTTACCCCTAACATCACACCCAGCAGATGGCTGACCCCCATTTCCCTCGTCTAAAACACCCCACACCTATACTCATTCTATCGTATGCAGCCATCTGGACTTTCCATCTGTCAATTGTTTATACATTGCTAAGTCCGCCATCTTGGATTTCAAATGTTTACTTTTACATCACCTAGGTGGCACTAGTGTATTAATAATCGATATCGCAAACAGGTGAGTTGTCGATTTAGCCACCAGGTGTTAGACATAGTTGTTTATGTTTTTAAAGTATAGGTTGTGCTCTCTGCACCNCGAGTTGTCGATTTAGCCACCAGGTGTTAGACATAGTTGTTTATGTTTTTAAAGTATAGGTTGTGCTCTCTGCACCCTCCATGTTGGATTCTATTTTCAATACATAGGTGGCGTTAATTTCTCGATTATGCTGCCTGCTATCGGCCTATACAGAATGGTGATATTGGCGATTCCTGCAAAGTACGTAAACTGTCATAGTTTTTTTGTTTTTATGTTTCTAATATTTTTTTTGAAAAATATGGTTTTATAAAGCGCAGGTATTTTTAAAATAAATAAAACACATGATATTTCTTAAAAACTATATTTTTTTTTTTGCAATTTAAAAAATGAGAAAAAACACAGATTTGTTAATTGTAATCTTCGGTGTTCACCGCTCGATGTCCACTTTAGCGATCCAGGAATTGAAGCGGGCAGGGAAACCCTGCCACTTAACGTAAACCCTTCTGTTACATCGTTTCTGCACCTAATCAGCCAAATACAAGTCTGGAAACTTCATAGGCTGGATCTCTCCTGTGTAGAAACCACCATGAATGGGAACATTATTCAGATCCTCGAGAAAGTAGGCCCCGGAGCAAAGTTTTGTATAAGTCGAAGAAGAAAGAGTTCAGGGCTCCAATTCGCTGTGATCCCTTGCTTGAAAATGCCTCTCTGTTTGTNTGTATAAGTCGAAGAAGAAAGAGTTCAGGGCTCCAATTCGCTGTGATCCCTTGCTTGAAAATGCCTCTCTGTTTGTTGATACGCTCCAGCTCACCAACCTTGGCATTAGGCTTGCGTGGGTCCCTTCTCTCCACATCAGTGCACAAGGTTCGAAGCAGGGAGTCGTTTTTCACGTCTTCGGACTTCATGTGTGTGGTAGAATGAATGGTATAATTATACTCGCGAACGAGTTTCAGTAGTATATCCAACCACTTGTAGCTCTCATTCGCAGATAAAGGCCTCCACATTTTTCCCTTCATGGTCCTGTTGAACCTCTCGACAGCAGAAGCATTCAGATTCCTCTACGTGGAATAATCATTTGTGTTGTGTATCTTCATCGGGGCCTTGAACTTTATATTGTAGAATACCTTGCCCTGGTCGGTTTGTGCATTAGGTGAAATGCATCATTCGCCATTTGCCATGGCCTTGGTAACATCGTGTGCGTTCTTCGACTTGACAGGCCTGACCCAGGCGTATTTTCTATATGCATCGATGATGGTCAATATGTATTTTAGCCCTTAATTACCCGAGCATACGTTATCATCTCGACGAGGTTGGCTTGAAATAGGTCGTTTATCTCACATATTACGACCTTGCGGTGGCATTTGTTGGTCTCTCAGATGAGTGCAGTTCATTGGCGATTCCCAATCGACTCATTCTACGTATCGTAAGTGTGGGAGTAATTTCCAACCCTTTGCGAAGCGAGCAGTAGTCGTCGTCCATCTATCAGCTCGTTCTAACATACCGGATAAGACAAACCTGATAGTGTCGTGTACCTGTATCTGTTACAGGTACAACTGATGACGAACTGGATATGGAACTGGAATGAGAATATGGAAATGGAGGNTGTGGTAGAATGAATGGTATAATTATACTCGCGAACGAGTTTCAGTAGTATATCCAACCACTTGTAGCTCTCATTCACTCCACATTTTTCCCTTCATGGTCCTGTTGAACCTCTCGACAGCAGAAGCATTCAGATTGCTCTACGTGGAATAATCATTTATGTTGTGTATCTTCATCGGGGCCTTGAACTTTATATTGTAGAATACCTTGCCCTGGTCGGTTTGTGCATTAGGTGAAATGCATCATTCGCCATTTGCCATGGCCTTGGTAACATCGTGTGCATTCTTCGACTTGACAGGCCTGACCCAGGCGTATTTTCTATATGCATCGATGATGGTCAATATGTATTTTAGCCCTTAATTACCCGAGCATACGTTATCATCTCGACGAGGTTGGCTTGAAATAGGTCGTTTATCTCACATATTACGACCTTGCGGTGGCATTTGTTGGTCTCTCAGATGAGTGCAGTTCATTGGCGATTCCCAATCGACTCATTCTATGTATCGTAAGTGTGGGAGTAATTTCCAACCCTTTGCGAAGCGAGCAGTAGTCGTCGTCTATCTATCAGCTCGTTCTGGCTGCCCCAGAATACGTAGTCAGTGTTCTTGTCATCCTCTATCTTCTTCAGACTTTCGCTGCTTTAAAGTCCTAGTCCACTGAAGAGGTCTGCGAGAATTTCGATATTTTCGTGATCTTTGCCCTTATAAACATATGTCTCAGGATTGTTGTCTTGGTAAAGTTCATGCGTGAGCTCGAGCAACGTCTTGTATTCCAGCAGATCGGATTCTGTAAACTCTCTGAACTGCTTCTGTAATAGGAATTAATATAACCGAGGGGTGCCACATGTCTAGTAATCGCCGGTTCGGGTGATCTCACCTTCTAGAAACTCTATTTCATCAACTCCGATGAACCATTTGTCATTATTCCTGTAAACACTGTATGTGGTATCATTATTACGAGACGTGTACGATCTTAGGTACCGGCGAACCAGCGCGTTGCGTTTGAAGACTCTCTTCCGTACTCTTTCTTGTATGGCAAATACGTATCCGATCCATCTTCCCGGTCTGTCTGTACATCATTATGCTTCTGCTTCTTCATAGGCTCAGCAGTATCGTCTATGTCAGTCTCCATGGCTATGGGTGCTCCATCGCTCTCCTTGAGCACTTCGAGACGACGAGTAATGGCCTTAAAAAATTCTTCATTCATAAGATCAAATGAAATTTTGGCCCTCTTGCAGAGCAAATACTTAGAGCGAACAGACTGAATCCATCGATGTAAGTTGCTAGTAATGTCTGACATCGCACTGGATAACAATATTTATTGTTCCTCTATGTTATACATTTAGTCAGCATATCCGTTAAATACTTTCTATCTTGCCCAGGCGTTCGCTGCCGGTATCCAATATCCCCTTGTTGTGTTTCTGAATATTCGTTTTCGTGGTGAGGTGGGAAATCGAGGTAGTGAATATATGTGTCATATGCCCTTCCAGGTTCTTCAGATTTTCTTCATCTTGCACAGATACCACATTCAATTTGTCTATCAATTGCCTCTAAACACTCGTTATGTGCTTGTATATGGTCACCTTACCACAGACGATCTCCGTACTCACACACTCCACAATCGCCCTGACCTCCGACAGGTAGTTCTGAAAGAATGTGTTTTGTTCGTTCAACATACTGCGCAGTTCCGATATGATGTGATTTCCAGTTTAGAGAACGAAATGTTTAGTAGCAGCATCATCGGATTTTTCGGGTTCGCTAACTTTTCGAATTATTATTATACCAGCAATACAAATTCCATCATTTCTTGGTATGAGACAACCTTCATCTTCGTATTTGTTAAGACGCTGCTTGAGGCTACTTTGACCGAATTTCAATATGCTGTAACTCATTCTCGACTGTCGATGATAAACTGATAGAATCCTCGTCGGTACCTACTATTACATAGTGGCANAATGCTGTAACTCATTCTCGACTGTCGATGATAAACTGATAGAATCCTCGTCGGTACCTACTATTACATAGTGGCAAGTCCTTAACGATTGAAAAAAATCCGTATTTCTCGTTCCATCACAATGCACACAGACACTTGAAATCTGACAACATCATGTCCGTATTGAAGTGATCGTCATATACAAGCCGCAAATTAGGGTCGTCCATGTGAAACAGCACCAACATGTTCGCATTGTCGCGGAGCAGCTGTTTGAGCATGCGCGTATAGTCGGGCCGAGGTACACGCTGTCCACACTCGCATGCCGTCCCATGCTAAAGTACTCATGGATGCACTTTNGCGTATAGTCGGGCCGAGGTACACGCTGTCCACACTCGCATGCCGTCCCATGCTAAAGTACTCATGGATGCACTTTTGTTTCCCGCAGGCAATGTCATCAGAGACAAATATCAAGTTTAGCAGTGCTTCACTCGGTGGTACGACGGCTTCGTTATCACTGCAAGGGAAATAACCCACATCATCCACTGCCTGCAGTACTTGTGCCTGTTGGTGGTATTTCGGTTGCTGGAGTGATTTTGAATATAGTTACACATTCCCCAACCAAAGGACATTATCTTCTTCCAGCAGGCTCAGTATAATGCATATTTTCCAGCAATTTGATTGTCATGTGATGATGGAGTGCACTGCATTCGGAAACCGGCATCTATGTTGTGATTCGTGAGAGATAGCTTTATCTTCAGAATGAATGTATATGGGTAGAGTAAGATCTTGCTTGATAGTATGTATGTTACCACTACTATATTGTAATGCACGTAGTGCTAACTGCGGTTCCGATTGCAGTTGCAGAGAACAAATCCTACAAGTTTTAGAATGTTTCTTCAAAATATAACTCCAAGTAAACTGACTGTGGCCAATTTTCCATTCAAAAANATCCTACAAGTTTTAGAATGTTTCTTCAAAATATAACTCCAAGTAAACTGACTGTGGCCAATTTTCCATTCAAAAACACTATTGAACTTTTCTTTCTGTAGGTCGTTAATTCATGTCGACGCACGCTGCGCAGATCTGTAAATGATTTACCGCAGAAGCGACAAAGCGGATACGTCATTAGCATTTTACATACATACTGTTGCAAGTCTAAATTAAACTGAAACAAATTTATCCCCTTTGTCTGCCCTAGGGAAACACCACCACGAGGTACGCTGGAAATGCAGGAGGCTGAAACACATCCTGTTTGAAAAGCCCCCTTAATTAACAATCACAAAAAATAACCAGGCTGGCCACTACACCCGACTCAATCACGAGCCGAACCAAACTGGAACGAAAATCCCGCAAGATCTTCATGACAGAAGTATTTCCAAGATATCGACAAGATTCGCGCATCAGGAACAGTCGCACTGTGGGACAGTGCGGTGCCATTCACGCCCAACCTCCGCATCCATGGTGCCTGGTAACGTGGTCTCTGGTGGACCGCTCAATACTGGTGCCCACAGCAGGCTGCCGCGTTCCTGTCGACCTCAGTTGTGCTGAGGGGGAACCTGTGCTGGTGTGTCATGGCGCTCCCCCAATGGCTGTGTGATCTCTGCCTCACAGGCGAGCCTATCTGTCGGCAGATGGCGTCGCTCGCACATCAGAATATCCAGGAATAGCAGGACGACTACACGTGCATCGCGCTGCCTAACAGTTGACAGGGAGGGGAAGGGGCTGAAGGTAAACCTCGCCCGCCCTCGGTCAACCGCCTGGGGCAAGATTCTATTACGGTTGGACTACGAAACACCCCGTGCTCGTCTTCATTTTTCGCCTTCGTACACTTGCTAACACTGCATGAACTCCATATTTTCTTTCCTGACATGGAGAACCCTCCATGCACGTCTAACGGCATGGGTTTCCTCCGGTGGCCTCGCCGGTTTACCATGACCCTTCCACGGGCTTAGTCCTAGTTTAGTTGGATGGGAGGACCAGGCCGCAAATGCTGGCTTGGCCCTCCAAAAACATAACTTGGCCAATTGATGCATTTTCCTCCAACACCCAATTTTTCATTGTATAGCGTATAGGCTGAGGGCTGGCACGCACCTAAAACCTACTCCCCCTCGCAACTTCAGTAGTTACCTTACAAACATAGGGTGCGCCCCTTCAGAGCCACCAAAAAAAAAGTTCACCATCATCCAACCACAATTCGGTTAGTAGTCATTGTCGTTTCTTATGCAAAGGAAATCCTATCAGAGCCCACCAATTACATGAACTACCGTCATGAAAGTTTGTTATGTCTTCACTGTGTAAGTGCGCGTTCGCCATAGTGTCAATGTAACCGTTATAAGTTGGTGCCTTTCGGAATGCAGTTAAAGCATTCAGATTTGTTATATCTTTTACAAGAAAAAAAAAAAATTATAAATACAAAACTTGCACGAAATGTGAATACGTGTGAATGAGACAAAAGCAGATTGTACAGCNTACAGATTTGTTATATCTTTTACAAGAAATAAAAAAAAAAATTATAAATACAAAACTTGCACGAAATGTGAATACGTGTGAATGAGACAAAAGCAGATTGTACAGCAATGTGTCTCCATATTTACACATGGTGCATAATACGAAAGCAGGTCAAACTGTTCATTATTTGAGCTTTTAATTGTGGTCGTAATATAGGAGAAGAAGAAGTTGTATTGTTACCGGAGCGTACAGCAACACGGCAGTGACAACCGCGGTAGGTGTCTTGTTTGCATGTTGTCAAGACTGGTAACTAGAGCTAGGGATTTATCGCTAGAAAATATGAGTAAACGGTAATCTTCAATACTATAAGCACTCAACAACAGTCTGTCTATTGCCGTTGTTTGCTGTCTGCTTGAGAAGGCGATTTCATATTTGACCGAGCCGCTCAGAATTCGACAACATTGAAATAGGTCGTACGTTATTCGTGTGCAGATAGCTAACACATGTCAAAAAGTAGTTCAGCCAATCAAGATAGGTTAAAGACCCTACAGTGTTTTGAAATGTAGCTTATTTTGAAATCTTTTCGTGAAATTTTACTACCCCTACTGATAACTTTGCTAAAGATATTTATTTTGACTAACTTGATATTCTAAATAACAATGGACTACCAATAGTTCAGTTCGGTGGTTTGGAGAACCAAACTTAGCATAAATAGAGAATGAAACAATATATTTCTTAGTTGCAATCTATTTTGATATTCAAGTTTAGTATAAACATTCATATATAATTACTGCTTCGAAACTCCTTCGAAATTTAAGTCATTGTAAACAATATTGAAATTTACAGTCAGCATTGAAACTTTGTTTTAATAGTATCCATCAGACATATCCTTAATGCACCTTCAATACGTTAACCTGATCTAATTTCAGTACGCACTTGACAGCCGTCTCGTACCATTCAATCACGGTAATTAATACAATACTGTCCTCATCTTCACTCCGAATTTTGGCAAAACTATTGTATGTTATTCTTGGCTGAGTATTCGCGGAATATTAAACGCAGTGACATTGTCATGCGCATGCTGCATGCGGGTAAAAATCTCTGCCTTTCAAAAGCTCTGTGGCTAAGCCAATGACACAAGCACAATTGTTAANTCCACTCCGAACTTTGGCAAAACTATTGTATGTTATTCTTGGCTGAGTATTATTCGCGGAATATTAAACGCAGTGACATTGTCATGCTCATGCTGCATGCGGGTAAAAATCTCTGCCTTTCAAAAGCTCTGTGGCTAAGCCAATGACACAAGCACAATTGTTAATTTTCATAGTTGTTACTTAAAATTTTATGTAGGCTTATAACGATACGATTACAATGAATAACGTTATTTTGCATCTCCGTATTGGTGACTATGGGGTAGAGGGATCATGCTAGCTGCGGAATACCAGTCTGTCTGTTCCAACATTGAATTGCTTGTCTGCCAATATGACTATCAAAAACTACGTGGATATGATTTGAAGTTAGATCACTGTTCAGTTAACAAGTGAGTTTAGATGTTTGCATACTTTCTCCAATATATTAAATGCAAATAGATTCAATTCAAATTGGTAGAGCAATTTTATTCATGTGAAATGTCTACACAATTTTTGTTTAAAATTACAAGATGTATCAAAACAACAAACTTCGAAATTATGTTTTGCAGTGGCGCTGAAATTCCGGAAGCAGCATTGTGGACACCCGCAGAATACGAAACTAAGCAATACTCTTATTTGTATCCTGTAACAAAAACAAAGCTCTGGATATTTATCTTTCAGAAACATTTCCTCAGCGAGCGTGCTTTGATGTGCCTGTCGCGTGTTGAAAGCGGTTGATGGCTCGGGATCCGGGACTTAACTCCTGCACTGCGTCTTCTTACTCTTCTTTTTAATTTCCACTCCCGCTCCGGGACGTCATGCCCACGTCCCTCCCCCCACCACCCCTGGGCGAACCCCTCACACCCCCACGAGAGTTTGGCGGCACTTGTGAGTTCGTCCCGCCCCTATCACACATGGCCGCCAATTTCGCTTACTGATACTTCCTTCCTCGGGACACGCTTCTCTCCACGGATAGCCCACGTGTGTTACCTACTCCTCTTCATTCAAAGTGCAACTGACAACACAATACTCAGCTTCCTTTAAGGGGCCCGACTACCTGCCGCTTGGATTTCGTTGTACAGTCAATTAGCGGTTACTTATAACTTTTCTGAAGCCCTACTAAGTTCTCAACTTTCAGATACTTCCTCCGCTTCATGCAAACAAAGCTTAGCTTAGTCTAGAAAAGTAGACCAAAGTGACTACCTATGCATCGCTATCGTGCTCACTTATGCTAATAATATTCTGCATACGAAATATGTATTACTAGGCATTATAAACACACCTATTTTCTTAATGTCATCCGTATTAATTATAAACGAAATATTATAATGTACAAATAAAATATAAGTAAATCTTCAATTTTATGTTAACAGAGGCATAGAACTCTTGTGAAACACGGCACGGCGTATTCAGGAAACTAAGCGCGTCATACATGGCGTGTTGTTTTCAAATGTTTGATTCAAAAACTGTGAAGAAACTGCGAATAGACCATACACGTGGTTTAACCCAAAGGATTAAATTTAAAACGCCACTTTGTACAATAATCTTTCTCCAAAATAAAACTGCACAAGAAATCCCTTAATACGCTATTCTTGGCAGTTTTTGTAGTTTTGTTAATCTTTTAATATTTTTAAAAGGATTGAAGTAAAAACTGGCGGCTGAACATGCCTGTCTTTTACCTTTCCCGTAAAAAAGTTTTATTCCAAGAGCATTAATTTACTTATATACGCGTATACACGCCAAAACTGATTTCGTAGGCAATATTTGACAAGAAAACCTCCTTAAGGAGGTGGCTTACCTGGAGGTGTTTCCCGCGTTTGAGCCTGAGAAACGCGGGGGCGATAAGGGTGCTACTGCCACGTGCATCAATAGCGCCATCGCCGCTAAGCGCACGGCTCTGAACTGGCGCGCAGTGTTCTCGTCGTGCTGCGTGCACCTGTGGGCTTTCAGCAGAGATCGTGTCATTTGATTGGTAGAAAGTCTGTGGCAAGGTTCAAAGCAGAGCCCTAAATAATCTTCGTAAGTATCTGATACGAATATTTTGAGACACTGCGCTTTGAAAACCCTGTTTCTAACTATGTTTAAGTACTCAGAAACAGTGTTTATATTGTGCGTGACATCTTGTTAGCGTTTCATATGCCTCGTCTGAAGTGCGTAATTTTTAGAAGATCAGCACATTGGACGCACTGAAATGCATTAAGATAATCTGAACGCAATACTACAAGTGGGTCTGCTTCTTAAAAACGGCCATAAACCTAAATTGTAATTTTAAACCGTTCATATACCGAGCGAGGTCAGTGGCAAACGTACGGACTGGCATTCGGGAAGACCTGGTTTGAATCCCTGCTCAACCATCTTGTTAACAGTTTACCAAGTGTTCCCGCAGTCACTCGAGGCGAATGCTGGGGTGGTCCCTCACTACAGGACATAGACTCCCCCCCCCTCCCCATCTTCTCCTTCACTAAGCAACTTTCTCCGTCTGTAATGACCTCATTGTTGACGGACGTTAGCCCCTATCTACCTACATTGACACTACATGAAGACAGACTTTGCTCTTACCTTCCTACAATGTATTTCTCACTACTGGAGCCGATGTTTCCTGGGAGTGTCCTTTACACCCTAAAGTTATTTAGGGACCGACTTTTTTTATTTGTTTCTCGCTGGATCGTCGCTCGCTTGTCCGGACAGTTGATCTCCTTTCAAGTGCAGCGATGCGTGCACTCTCTCGCCCGTGTGACTGACGGTGGGCCTCCCCCTCCTCCCCCGCCGTCGTGCAGGGGGAAACACCCCAGAGAGCTTCCAGTCAGGTGACTTCGCTGGCCATACTGGCGCACGAGCCTAGCCCGCACTGCCCCGCTACAACCTTCGTCCCTCTACTTGTCAGGGGATGCCTTCCTTTTACACGTATAGTCCATTCACTGATATTATCAGCTGAAGTTCTATTTCCAGGATATTCCTCCGCCTCGCGCAAACAAAGCTTAACCGAGTATAGAAAATTACATCAAAGTGTAAAAGCACTGCAGTCAATTTAATAGTATTATTAATGGGTGTTATTTCTTACTAGACAATAACAACTCGCTCATTTTGTCTATGTTTTATGCACATTACGTATATGTGAAATTTAATACTTTAAAGATAAATTTCAAACAAAAATTAACTTGAAAAAAAGTAATGTTATCTGTTAACAGAAATATAAATAATTTATGTTGCGTGACATAATTAGCAAACAAGCAAATATTTAATACATGGGTTCATTTTTCGGAGTTCAATTTTCTTTTATGTGAAAATATTGCAAATTGACTATATTTGACACTTTGAACACGAAGTCCGTATTGATATTCTCTCGCTTTTAAACACTAATGGATTCATATAATCATGCATTTTTGAATGATGGTTAAATAAGACCATAAGATGAGAAATTTGTTGCCTAAGAAGTGTCACATTGCTGAAAAACATTTCTCGGCCATAAAACATGTGAATGAGCTTGATCAGCTTATTAGTACACATGATGGACAATCTGTGAATGAAATACATAGCGAAATATATTAAGGGCGAGCAGTGAAATGTTTTGCTATTAGCAGACTCACACAGATTTTTCTCATCTAGCTTGTTGCAGTTGATGGTCTTGCTGAGTAATTTTGTCGAGTGCGGAAATTGTTAAGAATACACAAGTGGTACAGCTACTCACGGCGCGAACTCNTAATCAGCTTATTAGTACACATGATGGACAATCTGTGAATGAAATACATAGCGAAATATATTAAGGGCGAGCAGTGAAATGTTTTGCTATTAGCAGACTCACACAGATTTTTCTCATCTAGCTTGTTGCAGTTGATGATCTTGCTGAGTAATTTTGTCGAGTGCGGAAATTGTTAAGAATACACAAGTGGTACAGCTACTCACGGCGCGAACTCCAGCAGCACACGCCAGCGAAGTGGAGTCACTGGCTGGCAACATGTCGGCCCGCTGGTCGTCTGTCAGCGTCTGGTAACCTACCTGCCAGCCCGGCCAATAGCAAACATCTCGCAGGACGCAGTAGCCAATCAGACACCGGCTTGCTCCTCGAGCCTTGCACAGCCAATCGGAGAACTCGTACGACGACATAAAAGGAGCAGCCACGGCATTGCGTCTCTGTGTACACAGCTACTCTGTAGAAAGTAAGTAATTGCGCTCCCTAGCCACAGTGGTGCCACTGCACCTCTGACGTCACTCGACTTCCAGCTAATCCTGTCTGGAGCTAGGGCTGCCAAATTTTCGGAAATTAAAAACACAAATTTTTGGGAGACATTGCGTTTTTGACATGCCCTCAAGTAATAAAGTTCGTATTCTCTGAACCTGAAACAGCGGGAAATGAGCCAAATCTGAGAAAACCAGTGAAATTTGATTGGCTGTTAATTAGTGACAGATAACTAATTAATTTGATGGCTGAAGTTCAGTGATTTATTTGTGATTCCCGCTGAATGTTGTAAAGTTCCGCCTTTATTCTCGTTAAGCTAATATTTAGAATATTACAGCCTCACAAGTGGGCGCCTTCTTGTAACGTTCGGCACTTGTTACATTGCGGAATGTTTACGTGGCCACGGCTTGCTCAGAGGTAGAAACACGAGACTCAGTTAATTGAACACTAGTTACTTAAGAAAAAAGTTCCAGATTAGTTTGATATATATATTTTTTATTTATCTTTTGAATGACACAGTTCACATACGAATGTCCAGTATGTAGAGTACAAACCTTTACCATTGAATATACTATCGCAGATAACAGTGCCACAGTCGTTTACTTAATGATGTTCTTAAAAAACTGACCCGAAGAAACTTAAAATGCGGCTACCTCCCACACCGGCTGAGAATTGATATATTAAAGTCTAGTTGCCGATGTGGGGGTTCTAGTCCTGCCCGAACGCGGCCTAGGCTAGCATTGCATGATACTTCTCGACTGCGCTGACCTGCCCTCACGGGCGTCGTGAAGTAACTCTCCCTGACGACTGACTTGAATAAGACTCTCCTAGGGCGACAGACAGACACCCTTTTTTGTGCTTCCTATCACCCCCCTCTCCTGAGATAACGGCCTGGCCACGCACGCTCTCCACAACGTGCTCTCCACAACGTTATCGTAACTACGCCGCAGGAAACTAAAACTGTGCTGTCAACATAAATGAACCTTTCGTACAACAAAAACTTGTTGACGTTGCCTGAAAATGCGCCAAAGGAACTAAAACTTGTCGACGTTGCCTGATCCACAGAAACGAACTAATCTAATTAATGCTGACGCTCCCCAAAAACAACGATATTCGGAACGAAACACAGCCGAACTTCTGATAAACGTAACCCGCAGACGTCCGCCCGATAAACAAACACGGGAAACGAGCCAGCACGGCTTTAAACTTGAACCCGATAAAAAATATTACTACGCTTTCCAAAGCTNTTGAACCCGATAAAAAATATTACTACGCTTTCCAAAGCTTCATACAGACGAAAGAATTTTACACCAGTGTCCCGATAAATTATGAATATTGCGTCATTACAATGTCTAGAATTCCACTGCCGTAAGTCACTTGTCCCAGTTCCTGTCTTGATTCGCTAGTTGGCAGTGGCTTGTCAACTGACTTTCAGTGCATGTTATTTCACTGAATGACATCACTCATTTGGGCTTAGAGTGTATACACTCGTAATAGATACTCATTTAATAAACCAAACCTAGAAACCACTGCATCTAAGGAACAAAACCACAGTTTTATACAAACACATTTAAACACCTTTTTGTTATAATGTCAAGTAATTTTGTATGCAAGTAGTTTTTTTATACAAATCACTGCAAGTTTCATTATAATTAAAAATCACTCATATTCCAATAATTTAAATCAACAACTGTTTAGTTTTTTTTAACCATTTCTTGTAAGTTACAATTTTTTTATATGGAAATACATAATCTAACGGTTATTTGGGATTACAAACGAAATATACGCAATCGAATTATTTTAATTCAGCGATATTTCTTGGAATGAAAACACGTATCTTCAAAGGATGCTACGAGCATTAACACATTTTGTAGGTGGGTAAATTTTTTTTAGGATGTGCAGTTGTTCTTTCAAAAGAGTAACATTTAGAGAATTGTCAGAGATAAGTACAGTACGCAGGAGAAAATGTGAAAAATCGGAAATGTTCCGGGCATAAAANCATTTAGAGAATTGTCAGAGATAAGTACAGTACGCAGGAGAAAATGTGAAAAATCGGAAATGTTCCGGGCATAAAATTAGATACTTTCAGCAATCCTGTATAGAGCACAGATTACTTATTATGCTGAGGTGACGCCATCTTGATGCGAATAACTGACGGGAATGTGCGATAAGTTACGTTAAACAGCTGAAAGAACTTTGACGATGCCCTTTAGTGTAGGCATATNCATTTAGAGAATTGTCAGAGATAAGTACAGTACGCAGGAGAAAATGTGAAAAATCGGAAATGTTCCGGGCATAAAAGTAGATACTTTCAGCAATCCTGTGTAGAGCACAGATTACTTATTATGCTGAGGTGACGCCATCTTGATACGAAGAACTGACGGGAATGTGCGATAAGTTACGTTAAACAGCTGAAAGAACTTTGACGATGCCCTTTAGTGTAGGCATATNGAACTGACGGGAATGTGCGATAAGTTACGTTAAACAGCTGAAAGAACTTTGACGATGCCCTTTAGTGTAGGCATATATGTAGCATATATATTTGTGCAGGTTTCAGCTTCTTTACATGTACAACGAACAGTATTATTAAATAACGAAAAAGTAATCTTAAAAGGCTCGAAGTTTGTTTTCATGCTGCACAGTCTCCATATTTATTTGCAAACAACGCGCTGAAAAAGCGCGTGGCAGTTGTTCTGTTTCCCAGAGAAACAGAGCTACGAAATCATAATTACGTCACAATCGTGTTACAAGACGCCAGAGGGGTGTGAGCGTGCTAGTGAGGGATGGAGGTTTTAATAAAAATAAAATAAGTAAGTTCGATTCTTTATATACAGACAGCTGCTATTTATAACACAGTAATATATATCTCCACTGATAGTCTTGTTATTCTCAGTGTGTGCAATGTTTTATGTTTATCACAATTCAAATTCAAATCATTATCAATGTCTCTATACTTTTTACAGTCACTTCAATCACACTCTTTAGATACACATATTCAATATGTATATAACAATAATTGCAAACGTCTTACACCCACGTATCCAGTTCAATAGTCCCGCCCGCCAGTCAGTCTCGCTCTTCACTGTGCCAATGCTCGCAGTCCGCAGACTTCACCCTCGCCGCCACTCGGCGCTCCACTGGCTCGTGGCTTCGCTGTCTTCGCTCACCTGGCACTCAAGGTCGCACAATCCTCCAAACAGCAGGCTGTCGGCTCGAGGCCCGTCGCGGCGTAGTGAGACGCCAGCTCCATCTGGGAGGTTCCCCGCACCCCGCGTCTCACTGAGACAAGCCAGAGCAATGACCAGAAGATTCATTCAANTCCAAACAGCAGGCTGTCGGCTCGAGGCCCGTCGCGGCGTAGTGAGACGCCGGCTCCATCTGGGAGGTTCCCCGCACCCCGCGTCTCACTGAGACAAGCCAGAGCAATGACCAGAAGATTCATTCAAATACAACCTCACAAATTCAATCCCTCCCAAGGTCAGGAGCGCACGAATCGCGACAGGCTTATCGTGGCGGCTTTCCTTTGTAAATATCCACACGCTTCTTGAACTATCGCTCGTCTGACCTTAAAAAATTCTTGGAAGCCGGACGAGACGAGGGAAGCGATGGAGAGGAGTCAGCACGTAACTGCACCAATGTCAAAATTCGGAAAAATAAATATTGTTTCATAAATACGAGATCGTAGCTCAGCGGTTATGATTGTACTGCTGTGCAAGGCCAATAGCTAGTTGGGTACTGGGGAACGTTCGTATTTTCTGTTTAAAAATATTAACAATCTTTAAAATCCTATGATTCAGTAAAATGTGGAAAGGTTCCTCCTTTTAAGGCACGGAACGGAACGAAGATTGCCACGTGTGTATGTGTACGCATCAGTGCAGGGAACGGAATACAGTTAGGCATTGTACCAGAATACAAGTAGTTTAGGTCCACGAGGAAAGCATTTGCTCACCGGAGAGAGAGAGAGAGAGAGTTATAAGGCACGGTGTTTGCTAAAGGCTCTGTTTTTGTTCCATGTCAAACAACGACACTTCTGATTGCACTGTACCGCAGGATGCAGCAGCGTCAGCAGATATCCAGTCAGCGACTGTTCGGAGACTACAACGCAACAACTGCAGTCGCAGGAACCTGCTAGGAGTCAAGCCGAGTGAGACGGCGTAGTGATACACCTTCGGACTCGCATTTCTGAGGACCTGTGTTCGAACACCGGTCAGGTAATCCTGAATACGGTTTTACCGTAGTTTCCCGAAATNATGCAACAACTGCAGTCGCAGGAACCTGCTAGGAGTCAAGCCGAGTGAGACACCTTCGGACTCGCATTTCTGAGGACCTGTGTTCGAACACCGGTCAGGTAATCCTGAATACGGTTTTACCGTAGTTTCCCGAAATCACTCCAGGTGAATGCTGGAATGGTTACTTACTACAGGATATGGCCGATTCCTTCCCCGTTCCTCATTCTCTGAGTAATTTTCTCCGTCTCTAGTAACCTCGCTGTTGACGAGACGTTGAAACCTGCCTTTCTAATAATCAGAGAATAATTGGGTCTGGCTGACACGGTATGATTGCACCAAACTACCAACTTCTCGCAGCCATAATCCCGCCCAGGACCTGACTGAGGGCCAACAGGAATTGAGTGCAACAGGATGAAGGGACGGGGGCGAGAAGAGAAGTGAAGACACAGGACGAGGTAGCAGTGAACAGCGAACAACCTCCCTGGCGATCTGGAGGTGATTGTCTACCTGCTGTGTAATGAGAGCGAGCCATGTTATTTTACTTTACCCCTACCTACAATTTTTAACTTAGTAACGAATAAGGAAACTAGGCAGAATTATTTTAGTTACCATATAAAAAGTTACATTGTAATATTGATTGAGTTAAAATTATTTAAGTAAATGGACCAATAAAACCAACCTCGCGGACAGTTACTTATAATAACATTGCTTCTGTGCTTTGTTTAAAACCAGTGAGTTATACAACAGTTCGAGCGACAAAGGAAATGTCCTGACCAATAGCAGTGTACGTACCCCGCATTTTAGCTACGTTCGTCACGTGACATTTTTAATTTCACTTTCATTCTGCAAGCCGAAAACGAAAATTGAGTATTCTCATGGCTATAGGATATTTCGTTCCAGTGTTCTCCTAAAATTCGAAGTATTGCCATAATTTTTGACATGAAATTTAGAACTCTAAGTTATTTGTAACTTTTCTGATGTGTGGATGCTCTAACACAAGAAATATGAAACAATTTCCCTTATAATATGTCAAAATCTTCAGAAAATCTTGTATTTTTGTTCCCTTTTAATTTTGTAAGTACTGGTAAATTAGAATGGATGTCACGTATTAAGATGAAATTTTACCTCAAGGAGATGCAATTTATGCGCACCAAAAATGATGTTTCACTTCAACTACTCAAAACAAAATTACACACAAATGTAGCTTCAACGATTTCTAACCCACTATTATAAAATGTTTTATACAATTTCGATTCCAAAATTTAGGACATATTTTTTATGATAACAAATTTTACTTCATTCACGATAATCTTCAACTGAAACTAGGGAAATTTATTCCGTTTCAATTGAATATATATTTCCCATTGGCATTAATATTGACTTCTGTGAATGCCTAGAACATGTTTTTCTCGAAACTATAATTTACAATGAAGGCCTCTATATATTCTAATGAGCAGGCTTGTTAAAAATACAATCGCTCAATTTTCAAAGAAGGTATTTTGTATTCAAAGTTAATTTAGTATCAGGGGTTTATATTTATTTCGGGCTAATTAATTATCCGAATATTTTCAAGTATGTTAATAGTCATATTTTCAAGCAAACAAAAGTAGTTATTTCGTTAAATTATAAGCACACAAAAAGAAATTATCTTAAACAGAAATCTCTAGATAAGTTTTATAATGAACACTGTAAGCACACACCACAAGTACAGTTTTTCAAAACCGTAACCAACCCTTTGTTTTACAAGCATCCCTTTAACGAATTTACTCTGGTTTATTCCCTGGTTTAGTGATTCGTTCGTACTCCTATATTTAATTAGAGAATTTATACACAACAAATCAAATAAATTAGTGATTAATTAAATTTAAATATTAAACATTTAAGACATAAAGGATTATCAGAAAATTTATGAGAGCTTTATTAAAAGCCTAAGTTATTTACTCAGAGTAGTTTACAATTTTGAATTGTAGAGTGCTACTTTATAATATTCATGTTGGAATGTAGCTAAATGTGTTATATTTAGCATATAAAAATTAACATTTTTATTACCAAGTTATTTGTTAACATTTATGCAAATATAATGTCGTAATAAACTATATTAAAAGTGGAATGGCTCATAAATTAAGTCCCCAAAGTTTTCAAATAAAATTTTGAAGTCTGATTCCTTACCATATATTTCAAAGTCATTACTGAAGAACGTTTTACACAGGCCTGTATAATTTTCTAATCATAACTGCTGAACCTTATGTCATAGTTACTTTGCTTCTTACAAAAGAACATATAAGGAAAGAAAATTTTATCGCCTTTAATAATTATCGTTTATCAAAAAAACTTCGATAACTACCGGAATGTTTTATAGTCATTTAATTTATACAAAACTAATTATTAAAAGTTAGAGGNCAAAAAAACTTCGATAACTACCGGAATGTTTTATAGTCATTTAATTTATACAAAACTAATTATTAAAAGTTAGAGGCGTGATATAATTATACGCCTAGATATGGTGTTTTAAAGTCTTATATTAATTTTAATGTACCTTTATTATAATACCTNCAAAAAAACTTCGATAACTACCGGAATGTTTTATAGTCATTTAATTTATACAAAACTAATTATTAAAAGTTAGAGGGGTGATATAATTATACGCCTAGATATGGTGTTTTAAAGTCTTATATTAATTTTAATGTACCTTTATTATAATACCTNCGTGATATAATTATACGCCTAGATATGGTGTTTTAAAGTCTTATATTAATTTTAATGTACCTTTATTATAATACCTTAAATAAATTATCCATGCAGTCCGTTTTATATTCTTTAATATTTCTTAATTAAAAAAAAATATTTTCTTTAAAAAAACTGCGAATTTTGGCGTACGCGACCAGGAACCGTTTGGATTATAATCGATGATATCCAGTTAATCAAGCCTTTCTCTGTCACACAAAGAACTGCATCGAGTGGGGCTGACTTGATTAGTTCTCTAAGTGAAACGTCTTATTTTGATTTACCATACTTTAAGAAAATTAAAAAAATGCTGTGTTTCAAAAAATCTGTATACACGAAATTCCCATAACCCCTATAATTTTGCAAAGTCTATCTTAAAATTTAGCTATTTTAGTCCAGAAGGCAGTACAACACTTAATTAAAACATAGTATGTAATGCATTTCAGAAATAATCTACTTTATGCCTCTCAATCCAATGTTAACACAGGTTTCACTTTTACATTACGAAATTAAAATTTTAATGTGTAATGTGACATACAATTGCAAAAATCTCGTTTTTTCTCCGCTAATAAATGGTTCTGTTTGCAATAAATAGTTTTAAGCATTTCTTTAGGAACTTGGAGACAATAAGATATTTTTTTTATTTATGCTCCCTTTTTTATGTTTGTAAGCCAATAGGAGAAAGAGTTTACACGTGAATTCATCTTATGACTCACACATTTGTGCTTCTTGTGGGTTTCGAGCACAATTACTCTAAGTTGGGATCCCACCAACTACGCTGCTTGGACCTGCTCGTGAAGAAAACCAATATTGGTTCATACTCTGAGCTTGTGAACGTCAATGACGAGTTATCTCCTATAATAATTGTACCGAGGCCATGAAATTACTACAATGTGCGATGCTTCATAATTGCAGAAAGGTTAGTATTACGTTTTCTTTAGCCATCTTACCTTCGTGAGCATTCTTTTATTTGCTTATTTAAACAAGCTAAATACTCCGTCACGGGAAAAGAACATTTGTCTTTTTGCTCGCAGATTTGTTTTNAATTAATGCTGTAAGAAATAAATTATTTTAACCCATAAATACTAGATTTCTAAAAGTGCAGTATATTCGTTTATTTTCATATTTAATTTTATATATACTTTGAGCTATACCATCTAGCAGATGACTACGAAGCATGTCTTATATTTTAAATTGTACCTAATAAATTATAGATTGATGAACGACTTAGATTTATTTTAAGTTTTATGAACTTGTGTGCTATTTATATAATTTACTATTTTATTTGGCATATAAGTTTGCGTTCTTATATATATCCAAGTTAACTATGTTCATTTTCAGTTGATCTACATAACCTTGGCTCCCTCCAGCGTAAACTAAATGAGAAAAGTTCCGGTAACTGTTATTGCCACTGATCCTACACGATAAACCCTTAAATGCACTCTATTACTTTTGAATTGTATTTATGAGTTGCACATTTTTTTGAAATCTGAACGAAGAAATATAATAAAAAATTGATACAGTCTTGGAAAATCATATTTTAAAAACATTATTTCTATATTTTAATTTAAATAATATGATGTGCGTTATGTGGCTACCACCTTCCCTTTTGACGAGTTGACAAGAAGTTCTAGCTTTACCAAAGCAGTGTTCTCCTCATAGCTTGGTCTGTCTAGTAATTCTCGCCTAATGTCGAATGCACACCGATACTATGTCAAACGTTCAGTATTGAGGTAGAAGTAAAAATAAACTGAACTCAAATGATATTTGAAGAGATTGCGTGAACGAAACAGTAAACAAGACATTTCTGTAAAAGTATGATTTGTGTGACCGTGGGGGTCATAGTAATTCCAGTGGGGGCCCATTATAACCCCATTGGGGTGTCCAAACACCCACGGCTTCTACTGCCATTAGACAAGGGAGTTTTTATGTCATATCTCGGGGACCAATTAATCGATTCCCAGCAAATTCTGTACACAAGTAGGCTATGCAAACTCACAGGCTTTGATTAGGTCAGGCATTCTTTTAAATGGCGACAACAAAAGTAATTTAGATTAGTTTGATGTGTGGGTACATTAAACAGTTTCACAAAATTCAACTAATCTTTGTTTCTGACATTACCAATTAGAAGCATAAATTATACGCATGAGATCTTTAGCCCCCTGTTTTATAAGATTTTCATCAGGTTATAAAACGGAGCATTCATGCCTTATTTCGGGAAAAAATCAACTAATAATTATTTTAAAATTTTGCATTCAAGTAAAGTTATAGAAGACCATGTGAAATTAAATGGAAGTTTTGAAAGATTAGCACCGAAAGTGTGACAGTCAACACACAGCAGAATGTAGTTAAGCAGTGCTCACAAAGCAAGCAAAGTAGTACAGGCTATTCATAATAAACTGAGAACTTTCTAACGCCGTCTCATTTGGAATATCAGTCAATAAATATATTTTATTTTAGCCTTAGACGTTAACTTCCGGGTGCGGTGGAGTATACATGCTGTCTTTATTACTCACACAAATATTATTTTAGAAAGGTGGTTAAAGGATGAAAAAAGTCTGAAATGAGAATATAAGTAGAGCCTCAAAAGTCCTCACGTTACCATGAATATTTTTAATGCAATGATAAAACACAGGGAAAAAATAATTCCTGGAAACAATAATATCATTGTCAAGGGCTGGCCATTTATTCTTCGCATTACCATTATGCCTCAGTCCGGATCACGTATGTAATGTCTGGTGCATTAGCATATGATCTGTCACCGTGAATTTCACTATGTGCATCTATGATGATGTGGGTATGTAAGCAGGTAGGTCTGAACGTCTCGTTGACATCAGAGACGCCGCAAGCTGCTGAGAGAAGCTGTAACAGGCTGGGAGTCGACCGTGGCCTGCAGTAACGAACCATCCCAGCATTCACCTTGGGCGATTTCGGGAGACTATGGAAACGGGGTCTGAACCCAGACCGTTTCTAATGCGAATACGAAGGTTTAGGACTGCGCTTCCTCGCTTGGTGGTGGGCGAACAGGGCACTTTTGGTCAGGATGGGGGGAGGTGGGGGGCAAACACGAAGGAACTGTTCCACTGCTAGTGTGTTTGTGAACAACAGCTGTCGTGTACTGTCCGTGTTGAAAGTAAAATCTGCGCATGTTTATAGAGAGTTAACATTGTCAATAGCATGATTTCGGTTATACTGTGGTTTGACAGGTGACACGCATATTTGCGTTATTTCAAATATCATCAAAAACTAACAATTTTAGGCTCAAACAGTACATAAAATATGAACATTCCGGACGCACTGCTTGCTGTTGGCTTGAGCTTTGCGAACGGATGCTTTCCTGCAGGAATGCGGGAATTCAGATATGGATTTATTATTAATACCAGCAGATATGACGGCTGGCATGCAACGCCCCATTAAGAATTTTTAGATGTTGGAAACTACTAGGCTGTCATTTTTATTACATAACTCAAAACGTATCTCAGGTGAAAATATTCAATGATGTGGTCAGCAGAAGCTCAGTCGAGTACAAATGCATCTGCACAAGAATAACAAATGCACAACTCACTTTACGACATGAATTTCTTTCTCTTGAGTATCAAGAAGTTCATGTTTCATGCGGAGTAAACGTAAGAAATAAAACTTTGTACGAGCTCTTTTGGTTTACGATTAGGCTCTTCCCGGCATGGTAGAGTATGCTTTACTCGTTACCTAACGTTAGCCGCAAGAGGGAAGAATTTAGTGTTTTCGTTGGCAATAAGCACTCTGTTACACTAAAGTCACGCGTTTTAGGAAAAGTAAGAGCGGGAGAAAACATTTTTAGTTTTGCCAGTGAGAAACACTTGAATTATGGTTTCGTGCATATACGAAACGTTTTACCAAGGGAAACAGCAGTATATCAATGTTGAAAATTTTAGAAGTAGTCTAAGAAAATGAATTTATTCTAATAAAATAAACAGCGTGAAGTAAAATAAAATACTTCATTTTCTTATGTGATACCGTGATATTTATGGTTGATGAATTACTTATAATTATTATAGGTCAAGTGTTACATTTGTAAAACAATTTCAAAAACCACAGAATGTAAATTTTAGTTACTAAATATTCTGATAAATGGGTTTATTTCTCCATAAAAAAATCGGTGCCGCTTACACGCAAACAGGCACCTTAAAATAAACATAATATTCCGAAATTAGCATTTACATGTGAAAATTTTAATATATTTTTTAATTTTGAGAGGTTCCACTGAAGTTGAAAATAATTTCCAACTATTTCAAACCATAAATATTAAATAACTGTTGAGAAACCAAATAGCCTGCCTTGGAATTATTCTTGAATTTGAAAACATATAATTTGCAGTATTACAATTAAAAAAAGAAATATCTCTACCATTTAACTTACTATTAAACTATTCGTGTGTACCGAAATTACGATGTAGTACACAGCCCATTGGATTCAAATTCGTGAACATATTACGTGAGTTGTACCACATTATCGACATAGATTTTGAGCTCTTTAATGTAAGTACGTAATATGTTCACCGCTCACTTAACATACATCAAAGGAATAAGTAAATTTACAGGGTTTGAGTTTACCTCCTATCACTGTGCCATGAACAGATTTTTGTTATGCAGTACTTAAAAAAGTTTTAATTCGCATATTGATAATTACATCATATATAAATCATAAAATAAATGCGTTACGAAAATTGGAAACGTTGAGCTGCTACAAACATCATCAATGAAAGCATACTGAATTGTTATATTTAAAATTCACAGCCTATTGTTGTAACTAAGCTAAATCGTAACAACATCGAAGCAGTTTCACACTGTGTGTGCACCAAAACAAGCTCATTATAGCTGTATTACTTGCACAGATGTTTGATCTTACTTTATATGTATTGGTTGGAATATTTCTTCATTCTACGATCTTACAGGGACAGGTCTTCAATCTCGCCTACATTTTAGCCTGGAAACTGACTCCCTAATGGTATCGGGGCCGTGGTGGTGTAATGGGTAGAATACTCGCCTCCCACCTAGGTGAACCGGGCTCGATTCCCGGCGGGGTCGCACCCAGATATTTCACATGTGGGAATCGTGCAGAACGATGCCACTGGTAAGCTGGTTTCTCGGGGATCTCCAGTTTCCTGCCCTTTCATTCCGGCGCTGCTCCATACTTACTTATTTTCACCCTCCTCGCCTCTCAAGTCCTCTATGTTAAGAGCAGCCCACGTCTGTTCACTCACACTGCATGCAACGTGACGTACTAGTATGGTTTTAAACAGTGAATTACTTTTGCCGTTTGTAAAAGTTAAAAGCCGCTCTTACAAACATTGAAATTATTACTAAGTGAAATAAAACACGTTACAATACTAAATGCGAAATTGCATACACGAAATTAAAAGAGGGTAACAAAAGGCACATATAATAAAGATATACAACTTTAGGTTTTGTAGCCCGTGTGTTTAGGTCTTCAGTGCCTAATTGCACTGACAAAATTTACTGGCTAAAAAACATCCGTAAGTTAACTTATTCCATTAAAATAGCAGTAGATATTTCTTGTAATAAATAAAGCATACTAAGGAAAGAGATTGAAGTCTCTTGACATACTGCATATAAGCATTCGTTACATTCGAGAAGTTTATGTTTCTCGAATATATAGGTATTCGAAAACTTTCCCAACACACAGCGAATTTTTCATTAGGTGCTCGTGGTGATAATGAAGTTAACAGTTTAATAAGGTCAGCTTTATACACTCTAGTGTCGAGGCCTGTATTTGTAAAATCATGTAGACGAACCGCATTGCCAACCAAAAATTATACAAAATGATACCTCTTTAATTATGACGAGGTAAACAATTTTTTCCCTACTATTCAGTTTGCGGTATCTCAGTTTTTCGTTTGAGACACAGCGGTTATTCATTATTAATGTTACAGATTAACCCCTTAATAATAATTTTAATACAAGTGTATCAGTTTTAAATAAAAACAATAAAAATCTTAGAAATAAACGTAGTAAATTTATCTGAATCTCAGTAGTTGTCTGCAAGTACTAATGGGGTATACATCGGAAGTACTATGTATTTCTAGTAATTTAAATTCAGTAACAGACTAATATATAGCTCAACACAGTGTTGCATAGGTCTACTATAAAGCTAAAACGAGAGTAAGTCTTCGTCTTACTTCGTTAGTAGAGTGGTTATGGGGACTTTGGCACATCGGGACATGGGGGAGCTGTAGGTGATCTTTCATTCTGGTCGGCCGGCGGCCATCTTGGATCTAGGTGACATTGACACTTACCATAAAAAAACTAAACAAATCCAAAAAAATTCCTTAAGTTCACCGATGATTAAAGATATATCAATACTGTGCAAGGCAATCAAATGTCTGAGACTATCAACAAGTTCATTGAGGTCATCGGGAAATATGTAGTCGCTGTTCTTGTCGTCTTCTGCATTATTCACAACACTTTTTTCAGCAAAGCCGGCGAGGAAATGTGTGAGGACGTCGAAAAAATCGCCACTGTTTTCACCGTCAAAACTGTCTTCATTATCGTATCCATGGTCCTTCTCTTGTTCGCAGCTCTTCGAGCTGGAACGCAATAAAATATACGCTGAAGAAACTTAGGAAAAATCACTCAGATATTACTTACTATAGCCTGTTTTATTTACGGAATATTCTCACAACACACATCGAGCAGCGTCGCTTCGATTGTTATTAGCAGGGGTGTTGAGGGGGTGCATGTCATGCAAAATAGCCTCCCATGTACCCTAATATGGATCGAATCGGGAAATAATCGTTGAAATACTACTGCCGTCGATACCAAGCACGACGGAAAAACATCACTTTGAAAATTTACGGAAAAAATATTTAATATAAAAACCTTACATTGGGGTATAGCAGAGATCACGATTAGATCATGAATATATGATTGCACGTATGCATAAAATCTGTTTTGAACAATGGCGATTACGTTCAGGCACATCCTGATGTTTGTCAATAACGCCTTGCGCCCTAGGGTGAAAACGAGCCCATGCTTACACAAGTAAAACTTCTCAACATCACACCTCAGTCCTTCACCAGAGATAAAGTAATTTTATATTCCATTAAAATGACGGTAGCAATAAATTGAAGTCCCATTCTCGATGCATACATATTAACAAACATTTCTGTGAACACTAGGATAATCATCATCCCAGATAACGACGCAACGTGGTGGTGGAGATCAGGCACCCTTTCTATAGTATTTATTTAGCACCGGCGCAGGACCAGAGACGCTCAATACTTAACACCATCCTCTCGACAGCAGTTGCACAGCTACCAGAGCGCACGCCTTCTGTCAAGGCGAGCTAGGTTCGATTCCCGCCAGGGGTTGCACCTGTATTTTTACGCATGTGGAAAACGTGATTGATGCCATTGCCAACAGTATCACCCGAGATGAACTTGGCGATATCCGGCAGATATTCTCGGGACACTTGTCCATCTCTGCCGGGCTAAACGTCGTCACCCATTTCAGCTGCTAAGCTCTCTCTCAACTCAAAACACACGGTGTCTCCTGAAAAAAAATGTGCTGGTGTGGACAATATTTTCGTGCTTTAAAAAAATCGCGTAATACCGATGATGATCAACGGAGATCACTGAGAAAGAGTAACCGACGTGTGAAAAAAGTTTCATTTTGTTGAGTCAGCTGTCGGAAACGCCGTTCAACCCACGAGTTTTCCTAAGGAAGATATCGAGGTTGTATGAAACTGTTGGCCGACATCAGCTCATCCCTCAGATAGAGGAGCGGTCGTCCATTGGAAGATTTCCACCCTTTTAATTCAGAGATAAAATACGGATGTATTATGTAAATCAAAAAAAGTAAGAGAACACTTTAGAAAACTCTAATACTCTGTTCGCACCAGCAAAGGCCCCGGGGAAAATATATAACCTGCAGTTATCTTCGCCTATGCAATAACATATATTTATATTAACGTATTATATTCTTTAGGCATATTTTTATATTGGTATATAATATGCATATATACTTTTATTAACATATAATATGCATAAATTTTTATATTACCATATAATATGCATATAGTCATATAAAATATTAATTAGCGACGGTATCTGAGGGTTTCCACCTATGTGTGACACTTCCACGTGGCTTAGTTCATATCTACCACATCTTGACACGGTCGTCAAATTGTCGTCATTACCGAGTGAAGTTTTGATATGAAGGACAGGAACGTCAGTAACTGTGTTGCCTGAGCCAAACATTATACAATATTCATTGTTTTATTGGAATTAACTTTGAAGTCTACATGCTCAGCTATAATGTATCTCTAAGACTTCTTCATGTGTGCACTATATTTAATTGTAGGTCTATATATTATAATTTTTGTTGTGATATTTGAATGGTTAAGCGTAATACAAGTCACCAAAAAACGAAGACGTTAGTAAAATTTTAGTAAATTTAATAAATGAGTTACCCGATAGAGCCATTATTTTGGTAAAACGATGCTTCCCTATAAAACCCCCTTACTTATTGGCGTTTACGCAGATATAGTGTAAAATAATTCTAATTATTTTATATTTGATAGAATGTTTCAAATATTCGTAATTGACTATGAAATTATTTCTTTTGATTACAAAGATTTACCAGGAAGTGCTAAAATAATTTTTTTCTAATAATTTGAATATATTTTATGGTTTTGTGACGTTAATAAAATAATAAATTTATGAAAATATCAAATCATTCCAAAACTGACCGTGCTTTTTTTTTTGGTTGTAATTTAAACCAATAACTTAAAGTCTTCATTTGTACAAATTTCAAAGTGCTATTTTAATACCAAGTTTTCTTTCAGCTGAAATATTTTTATAAGTCATAGCTTGCAATGTCTTAATCTTCCTCTTGGTTTACCTAAAGTGATGGTTTAACTTACAATTATTATGAGTTTAAATTAGATTTAAACCAGTTCACAAAGTGCTGCTAGCTTGATGGCATTGCCATTTACCATTCATGTAGAAGAGGCGTAGAATATTACACAATCCGTACTAGCCGCTAGGAAGACTCCGAGAGAGCACTGGGTACTTGTTCCATGCTTTGTACAGCACTTATCATGAATATTATTCATGTGCAACGTGTTCACGACCGTGGCCTCATCGAGCGAACTGGTGGACCCCGGAGTTCAAGAGCGGTCAGTTTACTGCGGGCTGTGTTTGGTCAAGTGCACTAGCACGTCGACAAACACGAGAATGTGTGTCACGAAGGAACTACATTCTCGCTCTCGTAGTTTCACACGACACATCGCCGGTGCAGCCTCCACGTGGGAACACGTGCCGACGTCATCTCAGTGCGAGACACAGCTCCGACGTTTCTTGTGAAGTGAATGTAGACCACCGCCTGTAGCTACTGCTCTCTCTCTCTCTCTCTCTCTCTCTCTTAGCACAGTACTTCAGGACTTCAGGCTCGACAGACGTCATGCGGGCTGTGTTTGGTCAAGTGCACTAACGCGTCAACAAACACGAGAATGTGTGTCACGAAGGAACTACATTCTCGCTCTCGTAGTTTCACACGACACATCGCCGGTGCAGCCTCCACGTGGGAACACGTGCCGACGTCATCTCAGTGCGAGACACAGCTCCGACGTTTCTTGTGAAGTGAATGTAGACCACCGCCTGTAGCTACTGCTCTCTCTCTCTCTCTCTCTCTCTCTCTCTTAGCACAGTACTTCAGGACTTCAGGCTCGACAGACGTCATGCGGGCTGCATGTACTTTACCGTCCTTCTGACAGCTGTATTTGCACTGCATGCCTTGCCAGTGAATTTTATACTTAATATTTGCGTTCCTCACATATTTAGCCAACGTCATACATGTACTGTAAAACTGCATTAGACATAACAAGAAGGCTGTAATTATATATATTCGTTTNCTTTAGCCAACGTCATACATGTACTGTAAAACTGCATTAGACATAACAAGAAGGCTGTAATTATATATATTCGTTTGTGTCAACGGTATCATAAATCACGTTTATTAGCCTTGATGTAGCTAGTTTACAAAATACTACCTGTTACGAAGAATACTGTTTTAATATCATGTACGAGTTATAAACCATAATTTTATTTTATTTCCATATTTATTTCACGCATGTACGAATATTTTATACATATATTTGTATATATGTTTGTGAATTGCGTGTGAGTGTGTGCGTGTATTCATTTCATGGTCTTTCAAAACAAGATCACTGTTGATAGTGCCTGTGCTTGATCTTTAACATTTCATTATACATATTTCGGTATTATTGTCATAGTTCGAAAAGTCAGATTTTGCGATCACAATTTGATACTACTTTTCGTAAAAGGAACGAGACATGTCACTTTGGTGCCACTGGTTCCACATGAGGCACTCATTAGGTAACTTATTCACATGCGAAATGGCGTTGCGGTTCCTGTGATGTGCGAGTAGACAATTATTGTTTGCGTGGGCGAGGCTCTGGGAACAGCCCTCGGGTCTGATTGGCTACCAGGTGACGAGCAAGGTTCCCTATTGGTCAGGCTGACGAGTGGCGAGCAAGTCACCAGGCACTGAATGGCGAACAGCGTTCCGCCATGTTGCTGGCTAGTGACGCCGCTTTACTGACGCGTGCAGCTGCAGGTCGGCATACAAGCCGTTATTTCATCTCTGTATGTTTAAGTACTCTGTGCACGAGGCTTGCCCTACTAATCTTAAAAGAATAACTTTTCTTGTCTTTGTGTATAGTAATGCTTCCTTTATTCTAATGATGCTCTTTAGGAATGTAGCAAAATTTTCGGTGCTTCTAATGCCACTTCTGAAGACACGGGGACAAGGCATGTTCACGTTTTTAAATAAAAATAAACGCTAGCAAAATTTTACAAAAATACCTTAAGCTTCATATATTATTTAACTTTCCTAAATTTTGCAGTTTATGGCGAAGTAAGGAAACCTATTTGCTACCTATATCATTATATATTTGGATAATACCCCTTGTTTACCACTGAGACTTTTCTAAGGATAATATGGATTATTTCAGTGAAATTAGCCATATTTCGAATTCTGGACAGTAATTACTATAAAACCATTCTAGTCGGTGAGTCGAAGGCATATGCGCCAAAAATTAACCTCTTTCTATTAACCCCATATTCAACTATATTTTATATTCAAGTCTGAAGTTTCCTCTTTTGGCGAAAACGTCATTTTTATTGAAATAATATTTTTTTTAATTAGCATCTGTATCAGAAGGGTAACCGTTCGTAATGTCGTCCTTTAGCAAGAAGAGGAAATAATATCTTGTGTATAGGCTGTTCAAGGTAAAGTGAGCACTTTTGACGCTCTAGTTACTTTTTCCTATGAGCCATTTTTTTATGCTTTAAAAACCTTTTTTAATAAATATTGCCATGTAAACAATAAAAAAAGTGTATATATTCCACCGCACTTGGAAGTTAAAGGCTAAGACCAAAATAAAGAACATTTATTGACTATTATTACAAATGAGAGGGCTTCAAGAAGTGCTCACTTTACCGTGAATAGCCTACAGCCTTTACTCGTAAATGAAATGCTCTAGGAAGGGGTGATACCGAACTGCAAAATGAACTGTCTTGAGACGGAAGGATGTGGATTGTTGTCTCGCCGAGTGGTTTTTGTGCTGAAGACAGCAGCGCTCAGTTATTGCCTCGGTATTGAGTGGCCATTGTTCTGCCGCGGAGTGATCTCGGAGACGAGGTGGCTCACGCGCGGTCTGTGTTTTCTCCCGCTGGCGTAACCAACGCAATGTGGAGCGCATTAGCTGCCGGCTGATGAGGGCGAGAGCTGGACCAGGGGGGAGAAAGAGGCTTCAACTCGGAAGCTGTTTCCGGGTGAAGAGGGTTTCGCCTCACCCCATCAGCCACGTTCCTAACCCCCTCTTACCCCTTACTGCTCGCGGCATTCAGAGAGGTTTCGCAACTGTTAATCTGTAACTGTCGACTAATCCCGCGATATGAGCGGCTGCAGAAGTCTCCGCTGGGGGGGNTCCCGTCTACGATGCTCTTAAAATCGTCTCCCTTCGGAGGTAAGGTGGCCATCCTCCGGCCACCCGCCACTCCTGACAAAGGGCTGGCTCCATTGCAATCGACGACAGTCACAGAAGTAGTTCCTCCATCGAGTCGGGGAAACGGTGGGACTGAACAGTAAACATCCCACTCTTCAAGAGGATTGCTTCCAAACATACAGGACGCCCCAATCTGCCGTCTAGGCCTAATATTTCCCACTTGCAGGAACGCGCATTTTCTAAATTTTTTTGTTTTGTTATTTTGAAATTCTCGTTTTTTATGACACGCCAGCTGGCTACACTTCGTATGTCATGCCCTTCGTTTAATTACATCCATGTGGATACTTAATACTTATATTATTTATGTAATTCACACTGTTTTTTAAAATAATGTACGAATTTGCAGAGTTGATGTACAAATAATTTTTATTTAGAAAACTGTTCGGCCGGCAAATTTATTGTTGTGCACATGTACCTGAATATATATACACACACACTCACACACATGATATTCACCAACTTTGGTTACAGAGATTATAGCAACACACATTAGTTGAAATTGCAGTAATCACATCAATTTCCACCATGCAATGCTTTAAGTTAAGTGAAAATCTAGCGTGAACTTGCATGAAACATGCTAACTCCATAATCTTGTGCGTAATAAATCGGCGCGGTGCGGTGATTTGTGAATATCGTAAACATTTTTGGAGGTATGGTAAGCAGAACCAGAAAAAAACATAGGAATTGAGAGACTCGTGACTACAAAGTTATTGAGTTATTTAAGTGAGTCAATAAGCAGGTCAGCGTTGTGTGAAATAACTGATCTTCCATCATATTGACATACTGTATAAGGTCATGTCAGTTTTCTCTAACTTCAACCAAATATTTTAAAAGACATTTGATTATTCAGTACACAAACGTTATGCTGTATTCAAGAGCAAGAGAAAAAGTATGCATGACGTCACTGGTACACATTTCTGACTATTATAATACCGTTCAATTTTCATTTTTCTAGCTAATAACATTTCTTTTAAATATGTTTTCTAAAGATCAGCATTAAAATCACAATACTTTCAGTTAATTTTCACGTCTAAATAATGCATTTAGAAAGTTTTTATTTCCTAAAGTTAAATGTTTAAATTTGAACGCTGCGAAACCTAATAGTTTGTTTTCCATATATCTGTGGATTCCAAGATTATTTTTTTACAATAAAGCTATGAAATACAAGATTTGTTTGTCATTACAGAAACTTGGATTGTTGTATTTTTTTAATTCTGTTTTCGTGACGTTTATTAAAACCTACACTATAAGTGCAGACAAAATTTTATTTGGCCTTTTTGCATTACAGTTGTAAAATTTATAGTTTCACATTATTCATCTTGATCAACTCAGTGAAACAATCAACATTGCTCTTATACCTTCACTGTAATAGCGAAGTCATTAGATTCATGGTAATGTTTATACAGAAAATCGTTTATGAAAATCATAGGTGTTTAACGAATTTATTCGTTAATAAACTAAAAATTTTCGTTCGCATTAAAAATGTGTTATTGGAGCGGTTTTATATGAATGTTCTTGGAATGGACTGATTATCTTTCCTGGCCGTGCCCTTACCATTGCAGTTCCATACTCTGCGGTTTCCTTGTGCCGGCTAGTGAAACTTCCAAAGGTGTGAAGAAATGCGTTCAAGAATTCAAGAAGTAGCATTCCATTTCCAAAAGAATTTAGCCGTACCATTTAAGAAATATTATCATGTAACGAAAGTAGAGGGATTACGATGACTGTCGCAGATCGGGACCTGGGACCTGAACGTCGTTGCTGATCATGTTCTGTGTATATGGTCAACCGGCGGCCATCTTGGATCCCGGTAACATTGACCCTGACCTTAGCCCCGGTGACCTTTGACCTTGAAAACCCAGTAAATAAAAAAAAACCAACAAAAATTTCAAAGAATTTCAAAACATTTTTATATAAATGTTATTAAAGATATTAAAAAATTATTTAAACACTATTAAAAAAATTAATTTTAAAAGTGTATATAAAAATACACATTCCACCATCTGAGTAGGTGTAGTCCGCCATCTTGGTAGGCGTTACAGCCACCATCCGCCATTTTGGTTTTTTCGTTTATTATGTGTTTATATATTAATGGAGTTTGTCTCTCACATTCGTTCGAACGCCATCTTGTTTTTTTCGTTTATCATTTGTTTTAAATTGCTTGTGCTGTCCTCAGCACCGCACCCAGCAGACAACTGACACCCTCCAATCCCACTTCAAATATTTAATAGACAAATTTCCCCACCCCTGATTCTAATTGGCTGATTGCCCACCCCCTTACAATATATTTAATTGCTCCGCCAATGTTTCTCATTGGCTACTTAATTGGGTGTTTCCGGAAACCTTCGTTCCTACCAACCAGCTGCCTACTTTAATCGCGAGGGCGGACTATTTCTTCCCCTTAAAAACACTTTATTAAAAGAACCCTGAGCCCTCTCGGGAAATCACACATATTTCTCGCTCTTAGAAATGTACGCGTGATGTCCGAGCGGCCATAAAATCACTTCAGCTATTTTGACATTTGGAAGGGTGCGCTGACATAGTGCCTTCGACAAACGGGACGTGTTACCATATCTGCAGAAAGGATTTCTCCTGGTCTACGCACCATACGAAATTTCGACCATATTCCAGTATTTGCCGGCCTACCTGCGGCAGGACGAAGACATACGGGACTGCCTCCCGTGCAAGGAGTGTTTCGAGGGCTGCACCACCTCGGTCCCCGACACGCCACATCGCAGGGGTTGGTGCAATGCCCGCCGAGCAGCCCTCGCGACGTCTGCGCCCTTTGAAGACGCCCTCCCTGTAGAAGACGACGTCCCCGTGCAAGCTATCTACACGCAAGCTGTACCCGTGGAAGATACTCCCCTTCAAGAAATTGACTGGCAAGAAATACCCGGTGCTGAAACCAACCCAGAACACAGGTGCCCGTTGTGCATGGACATCGATGAAGTTTTAAATGACTTTGTAAATAATTTGTGAATCTCGTGTGCGAATGGGAAATTAAAATTAATTTATATCAACAAAGACCAAATGAATTTTTTTGCAATATCCAAGGTTTTCGACCATTGAACTCGTACACCATCAAGCAGATTGCCATATCGTACAGTGACGAAGGCGAGTAAACCAAAGTTTTCACTTTCTTGCCACCGTATCCATGGAAGCACCTCGATCGCACCACGCAACAGGCGTATCGCCTACAGACGCACGAAGAGCACGGACTAAGGCGGGACGAGGGAAATATTCCGTACGAGGGAATTCCAACAGTGCTGGATTCTGCTATTATTCCCTTTTACCCTTTTTACGTGTTTGGAAAACGCCAAGAGTTGGTGATTTGCAATGCGTGCCCCATCGGAACGAACTTGGTAGAACTTCACAAGCATTACCACTGCCAGCCGTTTCCACAGCTCGTCGAGACGTACGCCACAAGACTTCACGAGTGCAAAAATTAAAAATGTTATTTCTGTGGTCCGTGCAACGCCAAAGCCCTAAGTTTGTAGAGTTATGAAAACCCGTAGTGTATTGAAAAAACTACTACTATGAACTCATTGTATATTTTGAACAAATATTACGTTTGTAATGCCCTCCAAGACTCAGAGAAGAAACGTGTGTAAAAAAGTACTTCTTGTATTATGCAGAATAATAATAATATTGTAATGTTCGTTCATAAATAAATGTGTTTCAAACAGTATGAAGATCGTTATTTTATCTTGAGTTATGACCTGCTCACCTTACTTAAAAAAAACGCTTTTGGTAAAGAAAAAGCATTTTTTAAATGAGTTTTGCTATAATTTTAAGAAAAAATAATCAATGAGACTATAGCCGTCATTTACATGACGTGTATATATTTCACGTGTACGAATGTAATAATTAAAAAAATTTATTACGGATTTGTAAAAAAAAAAATCGTGTACGGATGCTATTAGTGGCTTTCTATAGTATAATCATGGCTGAAAAAAACTAAGAAAAAATGGTAAAACCACTTTGCTACTCCTACGGTATGCGATACGCAAAGTGAAGGATCCTATGCATTCCCTTTACTCTGGCATAAACGCTCAACATTATAAACAATTCCTCCCAAATTTTAAATCAGTACATTATAAAAATTAGGCAGAGGGAAATCATAACCATATGGTTACTCGACGTGGGACTATTTTTGTAGCAATATTTGTGAGTATATAAAACACTTTATTCCCATACATAATGCACATATAGTAGGTTTTGCAGGGACAAAATGATATACCTTAAGTAGTCGCTAGCGTAAAGTTACTCCTACAAGTAGAAAATCATTAGAAAAGACACTTACCTTTGGCAAACAAATTTCCGCATTTTCATAAATTCGTGTGAGCTAACTGCATTAAGAAAAATATATGATTCGCGGTAAAACACATCCACCCTCCAACTTAGAGTCCACCCACACTGCTACGTGAATTTAGCCTAATAAAAGTGACATGCGAACATGTGTATTTATATTTGAGCGGCCTCTAATCCAGCAGGTGTCAATAGCATTCACTCTTTATGAATTACGCCAACTAAAACATAGTATTACTCCCGAGATGCTAGTCCACCATGCAGATTTATACCACAATACGAATTCCAGCTATGACACGCACATAAAGCTCTCTTTCACCAACCTTCAACCTCGTCGAGACATATAAGGAAAGAATTCACAAGTGCCAAAGTAATTAGAGCATATTGCAGCCAGTGCATTACGGAGACCATGAAAATTTAAAGTTATTTAAATCTTTTTCGAATGCAGAAAATTAATTGTATGTATAATTTCTTTTTTGTAAATAAATTTTGCCTCGAACTCAATTTTGCTTTTTTTTTTTTTTGTATAAAAATATTATGTAAAGTCTTTTATTAATTCCACCGAAACCAAAAATTATTCGTGATGCTGTGAAATAAAAAAATATGAAGAAAAAAAACGATTATTTTCTACTTATTCATACGTCAAATACAAACTAATACCTAGACATACACTCAGAACTGGAAATATCCCAATTGCCGGCGAGACTGATAGACGCATTAAAAAACTATTCAGACAAAAGTATACCTAAAGAAGTGGTCACGAGTGCCATTACAAAAGAAAACGAGAGGCACGTGCAGTCGTAATCTGAGCTCGCGCACACGACCAGCCGCGCTGCACCGGGTGTTGAACTGGAATTTGCCCTAGCGCACTGACCATCCGTCGGACTGCACAATGGACTTGAATGGGTGCAGCTGATCGGACAGAATGCTTACGTATCTGTCACCTGTCAGAGTCGTATCTAGACTTTTTAGGGGTCCCATTTCACGCCAACTGCACACGCCCTATACCATGACAGAGCCTCCACCAGTTTGAACAGTCCCATGTTGACATGTAGGGTCCATGGATTCATAAGGATGTATCCATACCCGTACACGTCCATCCACCCGATACAATTGCAAACGAGACTCGTCAGACCAGGCAACGTGTTTCCAGTCATCAACAGTCCAATGGCGGTGTTGGCGGGCCCAGACGAGGCGTATAGCTTTGTGTCGTGCAGTCAACAACTGTACACAAATGAGCCTTCGGCTTCGTAAGCCCATTTCAATGATGGTCCGTTGAATAGTTCGCACGCTGGCACTTGCTGATGCCCCAGCATTGAAATCTGCGCCAATTTGAGAAAGGGTTGCACGTCTGTCATGTTTATTGATTCTCGTCAGTCGTCGTTTGTCCCGTTCGTTCATGATCTTTTTCCGGCCACAGCGATGTCGAAGATTTGATGTTCTACCGGATTCCTGATATTCACGGTACACTCGTGAAATGGTCGTACGCGAAAATTCAAATTTTATCGCTACCTCGGAAATGCTATGTCCCATCTCTCGTGCGCCCACTGTAACACCACGTTCAAACTTGTTTAAACCTTGATAACCTGCCATTGTAGCAGAAGTAAACGATCTACAGTCGGTTCACGACTGGAAGAAACTTTTGAAAATCAACCTATGAAAAAACACCCTAGCCGTTAGTGACATGCATATAACATTACACACAGCGGCGAGCGCTGATACAGTTATGCCGTTAGGTTGCTAGCACAAAGAGAGGAAATAGTTCCAAAGTTTTAACGCAATTGTTCATTCATCGCTTACAAATGGGTTTCGAAAAGACTTGTATCTTATTATGTCAGTTATTATTGACGTGATGCTAACGTATTTAGATTTCAACGTTTCTTCCATAGTCACATGATCACGCTCAAGGTGAAAGTAACGCGACCATTTGTTTACTAACCTTCGTTCCTGCGTTGTTGGCCGGGTGTGGTTGACACACGTGCCAGAGAATTTGTGCGATTATCTTGTTTGACCTATAATAATTCATTTATTTGTCTGGTTTTACTAATATCCGCTCTTTACTATTTGGTTTTTAATAACGTATGATTTAAATTTGTGCTCACTTTCTCGTTGTACTGATGCCTTTTGTTTTTATGTGTTTCATGCACGTGTCTTTCCTTTGCCACTCTATTCAAACGTTGCAGTATTTGCACATAAGAATTGCTTTCACATTGTCGAAGACGTAGAATCCTTCACTCGCAAACTCTGCCGTCCTGTCGAAAACCGTCACAACCATTTTTAAATAACGTTTTACAATTGTGCGAATTATCCGACTTAGTCTACCGAAACGCCATTTGAAAGTCTGTAGATATTTCGATCAATACTGATGATCTTGCCTTCGATATACGGGAATTTATCGAAGGTCCCAAACAATCGACTGCAAATAGACAACAACTATCGATTCACCAAAATACTCGCATTTTGGGTTTATAGAATGAAATGTTTTTCGCTGGCATTGCATATTATTTTGTGTGAAATTCTCAAGATTAAAAACTTTACGCTTGTGGAATATCCATTAATAATATAAACATGACTTTTATAATGGGTACGTGCATGTACGAACACATGTACACACACAGTGGAATGTAAACATTGCCATGTGACTGCCACATGGCAATGTTTGTTTACCTTTGGCGGAAGGATACGAAATGGGCTTGAAAGTAGATATTTAGCAGGGCTTCAAGAAAGTGTCTTCCAGTCTATAGCTGCCGACCGCATTGCGTTACTCAGATTGGTTCCATGCCTCTGTTATTTGCATACGCACGCCTATGCCAGTTTTTTTTTGGCTCTCCAGTGCATATATTCACACGCACACGCGCGCACTTGCATGAAACCGAATTAAGTTAAGAGAAAACAGGCCACCCATTACTGAAATAGGAGGAAAATATTGTCCAGTAACAAACATCCTAACTAATATTATAAATGCGAAAGTTGGTTTGTTTGTTTGTTTGTCCTTCTTTCACCTCGCAGCAAAGCAACGGATCAACGTGAATTTTGGTATAGAGTTAGTTTGAGGGCTGAAAGGTGTTATTGGCTACTTTTTTTACGAGAAAATATCTCAAAAATGTACAAACAATAATAGTGAATCATGTCGGAAAAAAGTTTGCCGCCAGCGCGCTCTCTTGCAATACGCTGTCTAAACCGTTAAATATGGAACAATGTCATGTAGTAAAGAATTGTGTAGAATAAAAAGACCTAAAATAAACTGCGCGGTAGAATATATCTATCTGTAACAGAGAAATACTAATAAGTGTCTTTACCATTTAATTCACCGAGACGTTGAGTTTTATAATATGTTTAGAGTATAAAAGATTAACATTAAGTAAAATTCAACTTTATTTTAAAAAAACTAAACAGCAATTATGTAGTCCACGCTAGCGGAGCCACGGGCACAGCTAGTAAATTAATAAATACACTTCATGCTTCGAACATAGCTACATATTTATATTTCCGAAAAGAAGCGATATTTTAAGGTGAAATAAACCGAGTATTGTAAGTTCTATTAGTCATGAATCGTCAGAGGAAACATCTATGTTCACACAACAAATACCATAGAATTTTTTAAATTTTTAGATTACGCATTATAATATCAGAGCTAAATTCAGGTTCCAAAATGGTCCCCAGTTATATATGAACCTTCATAGGTACCGCCAAGATATTCAGATAATATCAGAATCGAAATAAATGAACTGGGAGAAGATTCCGCGAGATACCTGTATGCTGTTTGTAGGTTTTAGAGTTTTTGTTATACTGTGGCAAAGGAAACCAAGTTTTAAAACATGAAAAAAAATTCATCACATAGGCAACATTNTAGAGTTTTTGTTATACTGTGGCAAAGGAAACCAAGTTTTAAAACATGAAAAAAAATTCATCACATAGGCAACATTGTGTTCCCGCATTAGTTAAAAATGCTGTACTCTGCTATAGGACAAAGTGAAAATAATGAAATAGGCGTTGACACCACTAAGTCAGAGTCGCGAAGTCTTTCTTTCAAAGAGGAAAATATTCAAATGCATTCAAATTAAAATAAACACAAAACGTTGTCAAGAATCTGAAGCCTGGAANTAGAGTTTTTGTTATACTGTGGCAAAGGAAACCAAGTTTTAAAACATGAAAAAAAATTCATCACATAGGCAACATTTTGTTCCCGCATTAGTTAAAAATGCTGTACTCCGCTATAGGACAAAGTGAAAATAATGAAATAGGCGTTGACACCACTAAGTCAGAGTCGCGAAGTCTTTTATTCAAAGAGGAAAATATTCAAATGCATTCAAATTAAAATAAACACAAAACGTTGTCAAGAATCTGAAGCCTGGAAGNTTCAAAGAGGAAAATATTCAAATGCATTCAAATTAAAATAAACACAAAACGTTGTCAAGAATCTGAAGCCTGGAAGTCAAAATCTGCTACGTTTGTGTTACAATTGTAGTGGGATCACGCGTTGCTTGACAACTCCTGGATTATCCTGGGCCAATCATATAAACGTGATGAAATGCAGAGCCAATCATCGCCTTTCTTTATGATGACAAGCAACCAACGAGACGTCGATACCGCCTTCTTTCTACAAATGACTGTAAAGTCCAGCCAACAGTTTATAAAACTGGCGAATTACACGTCTCTGTCAATGAATACTCTTTGCAAATACCCATGATACTAAAAATGAGACAATTCCACAAACGATACACCAAAAAAATCTATATAAAGTTTTCTGTGTTTCAAATTAAACCATTTCTTTGAGTTTTCACCAATGAAATATTTTTTTAATTCAGAGAGAAGGTTACAATGACATAGCTTTGCTGTTAATAAATATTTTCTTTATAAGTTTTCGTTTTAGGGAAACATTGCACGGCTTTTGTTCAGAGTGAATAAATAATACTTCGTGTCTAAGGTAACGGTTTGGCAATATTGAAGATTTTCTGTCATTCGTTGTAATTTTCAGTATGTGTCTGTTGCCCCGACGTGACGCAAACGTACTTAAGCAATATATTCTGCAGTTACGGAACTGCAAATAAATAAATATTAGCCCTCTTACACACGTTTAACGTCGCTCAGAATTGCAGATACTCTCCAAATCACTGAACTCAGTTCTTCCCAAAATGTGACAATATATTCTTCTGACTCATATTAAAACCACACAAAAGCTATCTATTAAAGAAATATCTGAATGTAATAAATCAAAGTGGTCGTTTGGTGAAGGGTGGTAGGCTAAAGGCTTAGGGGTTCCAGGTTCGAAACTCCGAGTTATCCTAATTAATTCTTTAGAGAATATAACTTTTAAAGGTTTTTACCTCTCTCATATACACTGATCACGGTTGTTTTTCAGAGTACAAATTTCCTCTGCAGTGTAACTAATATTACCACAAAGACAGCTGCTAAACTGTTGTAACGACGAAGCCAGGTTATCAAAGTCACTACTATATAGATGGAAGAAGTATGTTTGTGGCAAGCCTACGTTGCTGTGGTTCATATTTAAACAAATGTTTCTTTGCGGCAACAGGTCGTGTTGTTGCAGAAAAGAAAGTGATTTTACGGTGTAAGAGGACAATTTATAATGGAGGACAGTCCATCCATTCCGAACCTTGCAGCGCCTCTAGTTACTAGGAGTCGGCCAAGAGAAAGCACGTAGAGGCGAGAATAGCTAGAACGGGGGAGAGGCGGGCAAAGAGGTGGTAGAGGGGAGAGGGCACACACCGCGTAAACCAATCTGACTAATAACCCGCAGAGTTCCAGGCAACCGCCCCCTCCCCCTCCAGGCCTGGAGCACTTTCTACTGGACCAGAAACCTCCATGATAAATGTCTGGCGATCAGTCACGGCTATCCCCACCACAGTCTCCTTCTACCCTCCCTCTACACTACCCCCTCCCANATAAATGTCTGGCGATCAGTCACGGCTATCCCCACCACAGTCTCCTTCTACCCTCCCTCTACACTACCCCCTCCCATTCTCCGCTAGTATCCAGTGTGTGACTGGCACGCATTTGTCTCCTAGCGGCCATGCTGGAACTATTGTCAAGTCCGGGAGGGGGGAGGGATACTGCTGAAGAAACTAGTAAGAGTAGCAACCTGTCCTTTCTTTCTGCCCCAAGTGTAATTAATTACACATCACTTTCAAGAGAATAGTCGTTTATAGTCCTTTCACGGTTACTTCCAACTTTTCTAAANATAAATGTCTGGCGATCAGTCACGGCTATCCCCACCACAGTCTCCTTCTACCCTCCCTCTACACTACCCCCTCCCACTCTCCGCTTGTATCCAGTGTGTGACTGGCACGCATTTGTCTCCTAGCGGCCATGCTGGAACTATTGTCAAGTCCGGGAGGGGGGAGGGATACTGCTGAAGAAACTAGTAAGAGTAGCAACCTGTCCTTTCTTTCTGCCCCAAANGAAGAAACTAGTAAGAGTAGCAACCTGTCCTTTCTTTCTGCCCCAAATGTAATTAATTACACATCACTTTCAAGAGAATAGTCGTTTATAGTCCTTTCACGGTTACTTCCAACTTTTCTAAAGCGTTACTATAGTTGTTATTTTAGGATATTCCTCATTTGTGCGCACTCAGTTTAATAACATTTTGCAAAAGAACTATTTCTTACTAGGAATTATCAGCATGCCTATTTTATCTCTGTCTTTATTAGTGTTAATTATAAATGAAATATTACAATTGATAGGTAAAATTATTACTAAAATTTTTGTTTAACCAAAAGTAATCTATCTGCTTTTATTTTAACATACTTATAAAACGCTGCTGATAAATGCTATATTTAAGAAACAAGCAAACAGGTTGTGCATGGGTTGATTTTTTAAATGTTTGATTCAAGAAGTGCGAAGAAACCGCGAATAGATCACAGAGTAGTTATGACGTATTTATGAAAAATGCGTGTATTACCACGACGTACGATAACTCGCTGTAACACACCTGTCTGTTATTAGCCTAATTTCCTTGGAAATGTGCGCTTTGCAATCACGCGGATATCAGGATGGGATGTATGTACCCCACTTGTAACATTTGAACCTGTGAACAGAATTTCACCAAACTAATTACACGTGCAGTACTTAGAAAGGGCATCCTCCTTTTACAGTTTTCTACCACGTCATGCGCTTATTTTCAAAATGGTGGCAATTTTAATATTTATGGTGGTATTTAACATCTCGACAATAATTTAACCGATTTAAAAAAAGATTTCGTTAGATGGAAACGAAAATTTTTTTCAGCACGGTTAACATATAAATATGTTAGGCTACCGTGGTCTATATACCATAATGTTTGGCCAATTGTGTCCAAACTTGGTTAAGTGAAGGTATCAACTACAACCACATATTGTGTGTAACATTTTGCGAGATAGCCCCACATAAATTAAATAAAGTTTACGTGTCATATTTCGGGAAACATTCAACTGATTCCTATCAAATTTGGCAAACAAGCAAAACTGTAGTACTACGTTTAAGGTGATAGATTTACAGTGGGCGAGACACTAATTTTTAAAATGGCAGCCTTCTGAACATATTTTTACTATGCTACATATACGAAATCATGTAACTAAATGTAACGAAATGTTGTCCGCCGGCTGTGGCTCACATTACAACCATCACGTGTGTCTACCCAGAGCTTCATTTTCCCACGATATTGTAAGATAGCTTCACTTGTATTCCATATCTCGGGCAATAATACATGTATTCCCAACCACGTTTATTACAGAGAAGTATTAATACAGTAGGCCATGTTACCTGACGTGTTTTATGTATGTCAGGTACTTATTTTCCAAATTTTGGCAAAATAAAAATGTTACTTGAACACATACTGTATCATGCAGGGCTATCTCCACACTAATGCTACCATTCGTAGCGTAGGAGAGACTAAGTGGAAATAACCACAAGTATGCCACAAACAGAAAGCTCCTAGAATCTAGTTGTGTAGTTTTGGCCTCTAATGTAAAAGTAGAAGCAAAGAGGCCGAGACAAAATGCCCACTGCCACACCCTTACACATACGTAATAATAATAATTAATATTATTATATTCGGCAATAAAGCCAGATGTGATTTAGAATAAAACGGGCAGGGTGTTTGATAAATAAAGTAGAACTGAGATTTGTGTGACCGAAATTATAATTATTTTTTAAAAGAGTGATACAAAATAATAAATATTCCAAATGTTTAACAGGAACACTATACATATAATCTATTTAGTACAATAACCTGTTATAAAAAAAAAATTTTAAGAAATTATTGTTAATTTCTTTGAAGTCCCACAATAATAAAATTAAAATAAAAAAATATATGTCCAGCCATAATAAACCTTTTGGACGTTAAGTTACTTTATTTTTTAAATGATAGATAGTGTTCAAAATGAAAATAACACAGATAGAGTTACAAACAATGTAGAGTTATACAAAACTTTAAAGTTTGCTAAATTTTCTTTTATAAAATATTGAGTCCGATATAACATGTCGACTGGATTGATGTATTCCATGCACATGCCGAAAATAAAATAGATGTGGCTGAATTTCCCTGAGATGTAGCCCATCTTAGGGACATCTCCCTTGCCAACGCCATCTATAAAACGGCATCAAGCATCAATAAGACGCAAGGTGACTTCAAAGTAAGTCTGCCGCGCCTCGGCAGCAAGGTAGAGAAATTCGACTGCAAAAGCGGTAAAACTCAAATGATTACACCATTAGTAGGAAAATAGCCAGAGCCATTAAAAATTCGGTCATGCCATGACGAGTTGAAAGTATGAAGAAGGAAGTAGGGTGCGTTCTGAAAATACCAGTCACTTAACAGAGGTATCAAGTCGCTTCACAAAACCACCTATACATCCGGTTTCGTAATGCGGTAAATTATATTGACACAAAATAACTTAAATTATAAATTCACAAAACCAAAAACAGGATATTTCCTTACAAAATTCACAATTCGTTTTTAAATAGCGTTATTTAAATCGGTTGACACAATAGCTTAACCAGATCAAAGTAATTGGTCAGATTTATTTAAAAATGATAAAGTAACGAAATCTTGGAATATTGCTGCCTAAATAAACCAAATTATAGAAACAGTTACATAAACCTTATCCAAACTTGCATTAACACAAAAATGATAAATAAAGCTAAGTGCTGGAAAAGAATACAACGGGATTTCCCAAGAAAACAAAAAAAATTCCCAAAAAGGGAATACGTGGTTAAATTAACAAAGTTAAAAATAAGCGAGTGCCAGAAAACGGCACAACAGGTTATATTCATTTCATTCTCTGAGCTGACCTACATTATCAATTTACTCGCATACACGCTGTTTGTAAAGTAAAGCAGATAAATTACAAATATTGGCAACTTCGTGTCTTTCATTTTTATAACACTCTCAATTATTTGAAACCAGCATTATGTGCTACACACGTTCTTGGATAAATGTTATATTTTTCGTGGTTAAACTTCAACATTATTATTATCAGTGTAATATAAATACGCAAAAAACGGCACTGTTTAAGAGATTTCGATGTTCGATTGCTGGTAAGATAAAGAAGGAAGTGAAGTGAAACTATGATATATGTTAATTATATTTAGTAATGTTCAATACTGTGTTGTCTAGCCAGTATTTCAAGAAATTTATTATTCTTTTTTCGCGTGTTCAAGACAAAAGTATGTATCTACTACGAAATCAGAGTATTGAAGGGCAACAGGAAACTACGTTCATTACTTAGAGCTCTGACTCAGCCAGCTCTGATTCTGTACATCTGTACCTTGATTAGGGGCTGCGGTGGTGTAGTGGTCAGACTACTCGCCTTCCACCTAGACTAACCGGGTTCGATTACTATTGGGGTCGCTCCCCGTATTTTCACATGTGGCTAACGTGCCGGACGATGCCGCTGTACGGCGGGTTTTCTCGGTGATCTCCCGTTTCCTCTGACCTTGCATTCAGGCACTGTTCCATACTCACCTCACTTCAACCTTATCAGCTCTCAAGACCTAGGTGTTAAGATCCGGCCAAATCTCTCCACTCCACCTTGATAAGTTCACGTTCCATATAATCGTATGAAATTGATTACAGAAAAACATATTTGAGAAACAGTTTACATCACAGATGGAAGCGATGTTCAATATAAATTTACGGTGTTAGAAGGTAGCCGTACCAGAAAAAGTTCTTTATAGTTGTTTGTCATAGACAGAGTTTTTGACTGTAGCCGAATCAGAAGCATCTATGTTTACGTATTTTTTTGTGAAATTGAACATTTACTTATATTTTGTCTATAAATTATAATTATTATTTTATTACGAAATCAAATATAAGCATAGAGAAAATTGGCCTGTTGGTACTATCTGGGACGAAATAGTTCTTATGCACATATTACTACAGTACTTATGCACATTGTTATGGTGTGATAAGGCCTTAGCTGAACCGCTTGCCTGATCACACCTTCAAACATTAAGCTTGGAAACGAGCGGGATTGCAATGCCACCATTTGGTCGTCGACCCTTGAAAAATAAGACAGTTGCAGAAATCCCCTCCACCGGTCACTGAGCGGGGCCGCAGAACCACGCGCCTGATATAGTCCGGGGTAACACCTGGAAGAGCGTCTTTCGTATTTCGTCTTTAGTCCTTTGGGCGACCCGACCAGCGAAGCAGACCAGGAAGATGGGTGAGGCCGGCCGGCGTTAACCGCCTCGCAGAATCAGCCTCCATCTACAACAAGGTGATGACTTTCCAGATAGGTTTAATTAAAATGGCGTAAATCATAATTTAATTTAAATATCACAATGGTATTCAATATAAAGCTCCCCCGATCAATAGTCATTAAATAGCAACTGTATAAAACTTCATGTAATAAAACTCATCTTATACTGTTCTGCTCTACCGAATCATGAGTCATTTTGAGCCACGCCCCTAAATACTTTCAAGTACAAGCTAGCTGAAAAGTTAGTTCGTAACAACATATTACTACAGTACTTATGCACATATTACTACAGTACTTATGCACATATTACTACAGTACTTATGCACAGTACTACAGTGAATGCGCACGACCGCAGTGCGATGTCCCTTTGGTATAATTTTCTAGACTTCTAGACTTCGTTGAGTTTTTTTTTGCATGTGGCGGGAGGAATATCCTGACTGTAAAACTTAATCAGGGCTACAGAAAAATGGGAAGTAACCGTGAATTGACCATACTAAATACAGAGTGTTCGGAATCTCAATGCCCAAACTGCTGCAGACATAGTTTCTCTTCACCAAATGTAATACAAAAGCTCTATACACGTATATGAGGAAAATTATTTTTATATGATACAATTGTATTCAAATGTGTGGCGTACAGTGACTGGAGAAGAAGGCTATGCGATTACGCCCGTAGGACAAGTTGCATAGGTCGTAGGCGCGCGACACATGATTACATACGCAGCGTCGTGCGGCTACTTCCTACGCATATTTGCCTACACGCATGAGCGCACCTCCTTGTTCTCCAGGCGTTGTACACCACAACTTCGAACACAAGAAAATTATATAAAAATGCTTGTCCGAAAGTAAGTTTATAGGGTTTTTGTATTGTAAATGATCCAAAGAAGCTATGCCGGAGTTTGAGATATCAGATTCCGAACATTCTTTATAATCGGCAATAATGAGTGTTCATTATGGATCGATCAGCGACCATAGAGGCAGGGACACACAGTAAATAAGTTCACAGAGACTAAATGACATGGCGGTACCATTTTATTACATTGGAAACGGCTTATGAACGTCCCCCAGTCCTACTCATGACGGCCTATGACCTAACTTAAACTAACACCCATGTCTCACCTAGGATTTGAACCCAGAACCTCCCACACCGCAGACCGGCGGCACACCAACCGACTGCATTACGAGAGGTCGTCTTGTGGGAGTACCCATTTGCTGATTCGCTTTGCAAAGATCTGGGGACGGCCCTTTTTTCTGATTGGCTACCGCGTTCCCCGAATCGTTCCCTATTGGCTGGGCTGCCAGTGGTCATGTAAGTTACCGGGCGCTGGTTGGCGAGCGTAGTTCAGAGATGTGGCTGGTCGGCGACGCCATATTGCTGGCGAGTGCAGCTGGACGTCGCGGAATAAGCGGCTATTTCACGTCTTTATATTGAAGCTCTTTGTATCGGGGCTTAACGTCTCGACGACAGCGAGGTCATTAGAGACGGAGCAAGTTGCTTGGAGAAGGAGGAAGCGGGAGGGGATCGGCCATGGCCCGTGGTGAGTAACCACCCCTGCATCCGCCTGGAGTGATCTCGGGAGACAATGGAAGACTGAACTCAGGACGACCGGACGAGTGTTCGAATCAAAGTCCTCCCGAATACGAGTCCAGGTTTTTACCACTCGAGTCCAGGTCTTTACCACTCGAGTTCAGGTCTTTACCACTCGAGTCCAGGTCTTTACCACTCGAGTCCAGGTCTTTACCACTCGAGTCCAGGTCTTTACCACTCGAGTCCAGGTCTTTACCACTTGAGTCCAGGTCTTTACCACTCGAGTCCAGGTCTTTACCACTCGACTCCAGGTCTTTACCACTCGAGTCCAGGTCTTTACCACTCGAGTCCAGGTCTTTACCACTCGATTCCAGGTCTTTACCACTCGAGTCCAGGTCTTTACCACTCAAGTCCAGGTCTTAACCACTCGAGTCCAGGTCTTTACCACTCTACCATTTTGCGCAGTCATAGTTAACAAGTTATTTTATTTCCGCACCGCTACAGCGCTGTGAATACAGATTAATTATGGAATCCATATCATCCGCTTATTTACACCCAAACTTTTTTGTTTGCCAAAACGAAAATTGGGAATGAACATGTATGGGTTGGCAAGGACTTAGGATTTAAATAATTACGATTCAAACAAGGGGATTTAAAAATACATTTGACGCCACAATCGATTAGCGCACTTAATCAGAGAAAACGAACTGTTATTCGCCATTCACAAAGTGTACTGGCTTGCATAGGCACGGCGATAGCTCAGAAACAAAGCGAGCTCTGTGTAATTTCTGCAAGAGGAAGTAATCACTTATCGCTTAGACTTAAATTAACTTTTTGCTCCTACTTATATGTTCCGATGTGTTGACGATCCCTTTGTAACACACGCTAATAGTCACAATAAGCGCAGAGAGACACGAGAGAAAAATATTTACAATCTCGGGTTAGCAGCTATCACTGCGGTGATGCCATGTGACACACTGAACCTACCTGTGTTTGCAGTTTTCTGTTGACATGTCGTGAATCCCCCTAATGTTTCTCGATATGGTTTATCTTGCGCGTTAACAATACCAGGTCGGTATCTCGTTATGACTCTTCGTTTTATTTACTGTACTCCAGGCTAATAATGCCACATAGTGCTGCAAAAATGTNAGGAAGGAAAACTATAGCTGCTGCAGCTCGATTTGTTTCATGAAGGATGTTCTCGATTACAGCCTAAACAGTTTATCATCTTCCAAATCAAAGCAACGTTTCCTAAGTAACGATATCGTCACAAGATTGAATTTTTCTGCTTATCAACGGGACGATGTGAAACATAACTATATAGATAGTTTAATTAACCCGCTAGTTTATAATACACATATAGAATTGGACATATATCATTACAAGTAAACGTGTACCATAAGCGTGTACCACCTTCTCGAGTAGATTTTAATAGCCACTTCTGTATAAATAAACCAATGTGAAAAATTAATAGGTAATGTTGTATACGTAATTAACAGCAAAAAGCAGAAATACAAACTGCAGGAGTTTAGTTCAATGGCATATCCGGAAACATCTAAAACGAATTATTACCCACCATGCTCTCAAGAGTAAGTTTGACAATAAAATACGACGTGATGCCCAATAGGGCCCATGCCATACCGCTGACTTGGGTAATATCGTGAGTAGATACAAAAGTAGAGTTCTGTACCACTGGTATTGGCGATTCGAAATTACCGTTAAAAAAGACCATAAAATGTTCTAAATTACATAAAATATAAAAAGAGTTCATTAATATAATTTTGGATCATTAAAAAAACTTAACATAAAGCAACTTAATAATTATAAACAAATGTGAAAAATAAAAAATTCTCTAACTATTGCAAGAAAAAAAAATTTTAATTTGTCAAACGTAGTAATCATTAACATAGAATCTGTAATTATTTCTACGAAATAAAAATATGTTAGATATCTTTCAGTTATTAGAGATGCCCTGTAGATAGCTCTTGTTTCCACTACTTTTGTACTATCAACAATTTTTTTTTACGTTCATGTAATATATTACTCCTGTAGTTTTTGTGTATTAATTATGTATTCCATATAATGTCTTGTAACAAAGCATGAAGATAAGCCTAATTAGTTTCACTGTCATGATTTTCTGTATGTCAAAAATATAGTTAATTTGCCAGTAGATAATGTTTACCTAATTTTCCCAATTTAAAAAGAAAAATTAAGAGCTCCATACTTCTTTAAACAAATTCGCGTATACAAACTCTTCTTTACGAAAATTTTTTAAAATTTAGAACATTATTGTTTAACATTGCAATTACCGATTATAGAAGCATGAAACAATCATAGAACCTCATGAAAAGTTAAATTTATGTTAGTTTCTACAGCAAAATAAGGCACGTGTTATAGAATATTGTAAAGATGATATTTCATATCGAATTTATATACACTCGACTGTACAGGTACATTTTCCTACAAACTCCCACTAACTAATATTTACAGGATTCTGGCGATGTCTAAATATATATTCTTTCCCTAAGAAAATAATAACATTTATTAGCTTTATACCTGATAAGAAGTCATATAATTAATAAATGATCAATAACAATTTTATATTTATCAAAGAAATAGTTATGAACTCAACATTGTAGACTTTTTACTTAATAAAAATACAAACAATTATAATCGAATGTATTAACAACGAGTATTTTAGATCGTTCTTTAGAATAAAAGTTACTATTATCTCTATATAAAACAAAATATATACTTTTATTTTAAATAGTTTTGTTAGGTTTGTCAAAACGGAATAATCCAGGTCGATGATTATTATCAAAACCGCATACTTCTAGATAACTTTTACACTGTCAGTGATTTTAGTTAAGAACTCGTTATTGAAGATTTTCCATGCGGGCTATTTACAACTTCTGTTCCGCATCCATGTTTTGAAATTTCTCCTCTATAAATATAACAGGAAGAAGTTAGAACGCTCATCTATTGTAGCGACTGCAGAAAAATTTTAAATTCGATATAGTTAAGTAGGTGTAAACTTCTTATACAGATGGGAGAAATAGCGACTTTTGTAACAGAGTTATTATCGGCGTGGGCAGGCATCGCCGTGGCGTCCGACGTGTGAGAGAGACTAGAAGTTGCCGTGGTTTCCGGCGCTCTTGTAGGTCTAAGAAAGCCCCGGGACTATGTTGCGTGTACTCTTTGTCGTAATCTCAGCCAAATACGTAAAGCTCCCTTCGCGTTTGTACTGTCTTCCCCGGCCGCGTCTAGCATCGCCCAATGACGTGTGTAATGACTGAACTGGAAGACTATCACGTGACTCTCCTAATTAACAGTCTGCGTGCTCGAGTATCAGGCGCACTCTACTCCTTGGATCCCTTCATCAGCCGTCGCGTTACCACTGACCCGACCCCCGTCGACCCTCCGCGTAGGAAGCAGAGATTGTTGTACCTTGGCCCTAGGGGGGGAGGGGGGACAGACAGACATAAAAAGCCTCTCGCCGCTGAAGTGAGACACTTTGGCTAAGTGCTCCTTGCAATTCTATTGATTTCCTACGGCTTGTTACTCTAGTTTGTGATGTTCGGCGTTTCGTTCACTTACCTCTCTTCCCTTCTTTACCTGGTCCATCCTCGTCTCTTGACTCGTACGCGCGAAGGACGTGTCAGAGGAGACTCGGTAACACAGAGACACGAGGCTGGGAAACCGAGATCTCAGCGGCGATGACGTCGCCGGGGACGAGATGAGGAAGATTGGTTAGCAACAAAATGCTTACCTATCGGTTTTAATTCGACGGTAATACGTGGATCTACTACCCCTCCATACTTATCAACTTTACTGGGCGTGTGTCCCTCAATGCGCACGTTCAAATATATGCATGTAGGAGCAGTGAAATTTTTCTTACGTTAATTTCAAAAGTGCTCACTTTATCGTGGGCAGCATTTATCAGTTTTTCAACCCAGCGCTTTCCCCACTCTATGTACAAGGTCAGGAGGATGGTTTCACCATGTTACCATAGGAAACAAGCGAAATGCGGCCCACGTGCAGTGTGTTCGTTAATTAAGCGTGACTATGGCGTGCGGCGTAGCTATTTGCTGGTTATCCATGTGCAACAGGAAATGGAACAGTCAGGGAATACAACGAAATTTGAAGATAATATTTCTGAACAGATTTTCTCTGCCCTAAAGTTGAGCAAATCTAAACTAAAAAGTAATCTCACAGATAAACATTTAGATACATAATGAGAGTAATTTGAAACCAAAAAATTACACCACATCTAGAACATTGGTTACTAAAGAAGAGATGCCAGATTTCTAATCATACTTCTTTCTTAATTAAGTGATTTCATAGTGCTTAGTTTTTGCTTTTTTACATTCCATCTATTATTGTTGTTGTATATTCAGTCGTGAAAGTTAAGATAAAATGATATTTTTACAAAATAAAAACTAATAGATTTTTTTTATTAAATGTGTCGCATTATGCTCTTTTGAAAATACTTAATTGAGCAGACACGAGCTATATTTTGACACCGGTGGCCTGAGTGTATCACATACAAAGCATCACTCTTCCGGGACCACCACGATCACACCCCACAGTCTCCTCGAGCTCACTTGTGTCTGTCTCTGCGCTGCTAGTAATCTGCCAACACATAGCGACACTAGTCACACACCGTTATCCACAACACAGTCGAGGAAACTCTCTCCGGCGAGGTAAACACTGTGTTTCATATGCGATTGTCATACACAGAATATTCAACATACCGTTAGAAATGTTCATAATATTCAAGGGAAGTTTTTACGTAAATGTAGAGTTGGTATACGGATCAGGGTGTCCGTAACGGCAGGAAACTGAGCTGAGTTCTCTTGCATATAAAATGCGGAACCTCCTCACATCTCCTACAGCTTAGGTTTCAATGCCCTATGTTGAGGTTACACGCTACGACTAGAATAATTGTAGTTCCTGCCACTTAAAAACGTTATTAAAAAAAAAACACAAAGGTAGCGGAAGCCACCTGTAACAATCAGAAACAACTCTCTCACACACACATTACTACGTCAGTGTTTTCAATCATAAGTTTAAAATTAATTTGTCATATGAACAGTTTCGGAAGTAGTGGAAATACGGTGTTGTGTTTTCTTTTTTACCCCTAATATTTATTGTGCATTTGCTGTAAACTAATACTATTATTTTTCTTGAAATTTTTTGTTAGGTTAATATGATCACCCTCCCTCTTATTTTTATCGTGATATTTATTTTTACTTATGTATACTGTAAGGTTTTCCCACATGTCTCTTAGAGTATAAAGCTAAAGGCTGCAAATATTTTCATATCCTGCACATTAATATTTCTCTTTTGTGTGATTTAAAATTTACGTTTATTAATATCACTCCAATTTCAATTCTTTTTGTGTCAATGTGTACCAAAGGAAAAAATACAAAATTTCGTTGAAACTTATTTTTAATGGTTTGTAACGTAACATTTATATAATTTGTATGGCATGTTTATGTGTTTTTAGGATAAATAACCTAGTTGTAGAGTTTCATGTTTGTTTCACATTGATGTAGGCTGCGTGGTTAAGTGTGAGAGAAGGCGAAGGCCATAACTTCGCCACCAGTATAAACATAATAACAACAGTAATACGCGTATTACTACCACGGCAACATGTCGTTACCCTTTGCTGCTGCACAGGCTCGGTGGGCTAGGGGTTCATCAGGCGTAGTGATCGTACGGTGAAGGACATTAGCAGAGTAAATCGGCGAGTTGAGTAACCAATCCCCGAGCCGCATTAGTTGTTTCAACTGCCGACCTCCGTGGCTCAGTTGGTTGCGTATGTTTGTGTACCTCCACTTGAGTGACCGTTCGTGCATTTAAGTTAACGAACATTGTCAATGTCAAACGAATCAGCTAGTTAAGTAAAATAAAAAAGGTACCTCTAGTTGCGAATTCAAAACCGTTTAAATCATCTTCAAATTCCATTATAAATAAAAGTATTAAAATTTTATTTTTGTGCGCTGTTGTATATCACCTCAATGAAAAAAAAAAATTCGTTACATCTCTTTATAAACAAGAAGTACAAATATATATATAGGCTATCCACGGTAAAGTGAGCAATTTTGAAGCCTTCTCATTTGGAATAATAATTAAAAGATATATTTAATTGTAACCTAAGGGTTAATTTCGAGTCGGGTAAAATATTTACACTGTGTTTATTACTTGCATACCAATATTTATTTTTTAAAATGGTGGAAGAAAAAGACGTTACTAATTACTAAAGAGAATACTCTCCTCTAAATAAATGCAAATAAATTTTAGTTAATTTCTTGAAAGCTTAGATGGCAGGTAGTCGTTGACGTCTCATAGCCAAAAATATCATTAGAGATGAAACTAGGAACATGTGAAGCATTACAATGACAATTAAAATGCACGAGTGTCTTACCTGGGAATTCGAATTCAGAAAAATTCATTAAATGAAGCTAGCTTCCAATCAACTGCACGCCATTCAGAAAATAAGTGGCTTACATACTCAAAACATATAAATTAATATAGCCCACGACAGTACAACTTCATCGACAATTTGAAAGAATTCGATTGATTGTTCCCCAGATACGACATAAAACTATATTATCTCAGGTGGGGCTATCTTACAAAATGGCGCAGAAATGAGGCTTTGCATACGCAATTGTAATGGATATAACATATACTGTCAGAATACGAAGTTAAGTTGAAATTCGTAATGGAGTTTCGTATATAAAACATTCGGAGGTAAAATGTTAAATGGCTGCCATTTTTCAAATATGTGTGTCTGACCCTCTCAAAATTTATTATTTTACGTAGCCTGCCAAATTCGGTTGAAATTGGTTGTTGTTTCGGAGGAAACATAATTTTATTTTGTGGAGTGAAACTATCTTACAAAATGGCGTACAAAAGAAATTTTGTGTACACACTAAATTGTTGAAATATATACAGCTATAATACAATGTTTCATTGGAATTAATCTCATGGTGTAGACGATAAAACATAAAATACTAAAATAGCTTTATGGGCGCTATTTTGAAAGTGTCTGCCATACTTTAAACATGTCAGTTAACATACCTTACCACAGGATTATTTGCTTGCCATATTTTGTAGGAATCAGCCCTTTGTTTATCGAGATATCACATAAAAAAAATTTGTTTATTCATGTGGAACCATCTTACAAAATGAAGGACAAAAGCGGCTCCATGTAGACGGATTTGACGTTTGTTTTATGTAGTCCCAGCATTCAAAGTTAAGTTGTAATTCATTAAATGTTTCCGATAATATAGCATACCATGCGAAAATAACAATATGACCGCCATTTTGAAAATTTTTTTGTCTGACATACTTGAAACATATTTGTACATATCAACTGCAACAGTATTATTTGTTTGCCAAATTTGTAGGAATCTGTCAATTGTTTCCAGAGAAATTACACAAAATCGTGATTAAATAATGTAGCGGTATCTTACAAAATATCTTTCAAAAGTGGTAGTTTTTTGCATATGTGATGGTTGTAATAGATACAGTCAGCGTACAAAATTTGGTTGAAATTGGTACAATGGTATGGTAGTAACACCAATTAAACCTAAAATATTTGTACGGCTGCCATTATGAAAATAAGTGCCTATTAAAGTTTAATAACACATTTTGGAATATAATAGTATTTCTTGTGTGCCAAATTTGGCGAAAATTGGTTTGAGTAGTTTTCGAGTTATAATGTGAAAAGCTATATTTTTATGTGCAGCGCTTTCTTATAAAATGGCGCAGAGAAGTGGTTGATGATTATATGATTATATGATTATTGTAAGCGTTCCTGATAAATACGTACTGCTATGTGCCCACAGCCTCTAGCATATTCATATCCGCCTGTTCTGACGATGGATAAGCGGGTATTGCCAGTCTGATGTACGAAGCGCAGTCACGGTGCACACACAACTGTTGCGACGTGTAGAAGGATGTGGTGAGGAATAAGGAACTGCCCACAGCACAATGCGGCTCTAAGTGGCCATGATACTTCCTACCTCCTCGNAAGTGGTTGATGATTATATGATTATATGATTATTGTAAGCGTTCCTGATAAATACGTACTGCTATGTGCCCACAGCTTCTAGCATATTCATATCCGCCTGTTCTGACGATGGATAAGCGTGTATTGCCAGTCTGATGTACGAAGCGCAGTCACGGTGCACACACAACTGTTGCGACGTGTAGAGNTGGATAAGCGTGTATTGCCAGTCTGATGTACGAAGCGCAGTCACGGTGCACACACAACTGTTGCGACGTGTAGAGGGATGTGGTGAGGAATAAGGAACTGCCCACAGCACAATGCGGCTCTAAGTGGCCATGATACTTCCTACCTCCTCGGGACAGAGGCAAGGTTCTGTAACCGGCCCTCACGTTCCATATCTACAGACGAGTGCATGATCGACAGCAGAAACGTGAAACGCGCGACGCGGAATGCCTGCCTCCCAGGCGCGTGAAACTATTTTACAACGACGCCTGACTTTTAAACGGCGCGTCTCCGGACATCAGTTTCCTGATCGAAGTTGTTCCTCAATATATTACCTATCACCCCTAGTAGTTTGTCGCGATGATTCTGTGACACGCTCTGTATATAGTTCAACCCAGTTCCGTAGCCAGAAGTTTCTCTAAGCTATT
>NQII01002025.1:250212-275277 GCA_002778355.1 Clitarchus hookeri | reverse complement strand
TTGACTGAAGTGAAGTGAGGGAGGTTATGCCTGAGTTTGCAGGGCTAGCAAACGTGTTCATCAGGACTAATGGCAAGAAGAATATAACTTCCCTATATAGTATTGCAAATATCCCCCATCCCTGCTTTAACAATACTTCAAACTACAAAAATACTCAGGTATTAGAGAAGCACGACTATAGAAACTAAGGTCACGGTTGAAGGAATTCTAATTTTCTCAACTACCTTTCTGCAAGTTCTCGTCAGCGATTCACGCCGAAGTGACGTCTGCTCAGAGCATTTGAGCTCCAGGCGGCCTGCTGTTGATGCACGAGGCTTGCCAGTGGAATGACGCAGGAGTTGCACTGATGCGCCTGCAGCGATGAGTCGTAACCACTTCCTTGCGTGTATTGTGTAACGGAATACGACCCAAGTCTACTTCTAGTCGCGTGAGTCATCTGTGCCGTAGGCGAGGAACAGGACGACGTTTGCAAGCAGATATGCTGTATTCGCACAAGAAGGTTAAATTTCAACTTTGTGATGAGTTTCGGTTATTTTGTAAATGGTCTGGTATAGTTAATACGCAGTGTCCTCACCCTTTTTAAATACAACTTTAGACAAATCACATTCTGTGTGACGTATTTGGCTAAATTGTCATATATGACAAACATTTTATACTTCTGTTAGCATAAAATATCTAATATTTGGTTAAATTTAATTTTGACTTGCATTTTATCAATAATTTGTATTTAATTTACAATTTATATATAAATCTAAACAGAGAAGATATATTTGTGTTGGATACGCGTAGTAAGAAATAACTCCCATGCAAAATATTATTAAACCGGGTGCGCAGAAATGCAGTGCGTTGACCATTTTAAATAATTGTAGAGACTTAGATAAACTTTATTTGCATGAGACGGAGGAATATCCAGGAAGCAGAAATTGAGCAGGGCATTAGAAAAATTGGAAATAACCGTGAATGGATTATACAATTTGTAATTTGCAGGTGTATGGTCAGGTAGAGCTACTGCACAATGATTTTATAAAGAATTGAAATTGGTTCGATAGTTTTCATTTCATGGTAACATAAATTTAATTTCCTTACATTTTGCGACAACCTGAAAATCGTTACGGACCGACTACCATCCGTATGTAGTCCATTGATATAAACGATTACTTCCGCACCTTTGGAATCTCTATGTCTTCTAGTTATTACGAAAAATATACTGGTTTTACAGGTTTTGTTTATGTTCAAGATTAGCTAACTAAAATCGCCCAACCCGTTTGGGTTCTGTAAAGTATTTACATTGTAGTAGCATAATCATTTCGATCTCACTCTGTTGCAAGGAGCAGTGCACATGAGCAATACCTTACTATACATTAGAACGTTTGCAATACAACTGCTTTCTCTGCACTGATGGTTTATGTATACATGCGGTTTAACTTGCCCTGATGAAGTTTATACCGTTTGGCACCCTAGAACTTAATTATTTATTTTGACCTTTGATCATTATATTTATAGAAAAAAAACAACTGTTTATCAGAGACGATCCACCATCCCCATTCTCAACTTTTAACCTGAAAAAAGACAACATAAGTTAAATACCCGTCTTTAAATATCAGTTAATATGCTGTTGCCGACTAAATTATTAGTCCAGCTAACTGGGTGTCTGTATTCCGAAGCATTACGATTTACGAGGAATCAGCGTAAATCATTATTATACCAACGAAACTCAACAATATATGTGTCTGTAAACTGTCACTGATTTCCAATAGTACACTTTCCACTTGTGCCACCAAATTGGAGTTATTTTAACTATTTCGGGTTTAAATAGTGGTACGCGCGTGGACTTGCACTATGCTGCCTGGTTATACGCGGTGTTGGGCTGTAAGGGATGACCCACCTCAACCCACCCCTCCACGCTAGGCAGACCCGCGTTCGCTTCTCCATCGCCCGGTGGCCGGGGGAATGATTGACAGTTGACCTGGCTGGAGTCACAGCCCCTGCCGGAGAAGCCGTCGATTTGGGAAGATTCGCAAGAATATGCTGGTAAATATGTCCCTCGGCGCATCATTGCATTTATAGAAGTCTCTCGGCTATGGCTGACGATGTTACAAATATCGCCGCAACTAGAGGGTTGGCAGTTTTTTCTGGAAGCCACCAGGCTGAAGTGGGGTCCTCTGGCAATGTCCGGTGCAGTGAGCGACATCAGCAGAAATCGGTTTAGTGAGGTGAGTATGGAGTAACGCCGGAATGTAAGGGATGGGGAAACGGGAAATCCCTGAGTAAACCCACCGATCTGCTAATGGCGTGAACTCTAGCCGCACATGCCAGTAAAATAACATCACTGGCCAGCAACATGCTGGAAAATCATTTGCCAATCAGCAAGTGGTCGACAGCCTTGCCAATAACTATTTTTGAGCATGTAACAGCCAATTAAGAAACTAATGTCCTAACTATTCCATCATGTTTTATGCTATCGTCACATTAAATGAAGCTCTTGCATCAACTCAGGTTTTTACCTCTTTATAGTTATTTTATCTATGCTATTACTAAGTGGATTTGGAGCGCACAGTGGTACTTCAGCATAGCCATTTTTAATTAAATAGTTGTGATGGTATGCATTGTATGAAAGGACAGTTCAGTAATAACGCCGCGACTTTAAATACAGTAGAACACGACTTCACAGAAATGTTAAGCGGTACTCCAGAGTACGTTTTGCATACAACACGAGGTGAAAATTAGTTGAGAAGATGCTGTTACAGGTAATTTAAGTTAATGTGGCAGAAGACATAATTTAACACTATTAAATAAGAACATATATGATGGTGTATGAAGCGCATAAAACAACAAGCTACATAAAACTGACAGGAACCGTCTGAGGGTGTCCCGAGTTACGATGTAAGCTATTATTTGTAAGGTTCTATCTTCAAAAGGCAAAACGGAAGGCGCTGCGAATTGGCATATTTATTTATTGCAAAAGGCACTGCTAGCATATCAAATGTGATTGAAATTGTTCTAATAATTAAGTATATAAGGCTTCTAACATTAAATATTTTTATGACGAACATGCGGGACATATGTGTATTTTATAATAAGGAAATGTATGTACTTAGATATCCTTATAGCATTAATTGTGTGCCGAAGTCAGCAGAAATCTGTTTAGCATTTGCTGAGTTGACGCAAGAGATTTATTTCATGTGACGCCAGCATCGAAAATGACGGAACAATGAGGACAATAGTTTCTGAATTTTATTCTGACAGTGTGGCCCTTACACGAAGAAAATTATGTTCAAATAGGTTCAGCTGTTCCTGAGATGTGGTATTGCATCCGAAACCCTAGAATTGTCGCCATCATTAAAAGCAGCCTCCTAAATAGATAAAAATTATATATACAATTCGGGCGTTGTTGTATGTGGTACAAGTAAACTGAATTCTGTGAAAATCGGTGCATTGTTCGAAACGTTTAGGGGTGGCAACACGCGCACACAAAAATACACGTAATGACACACAGACATACTATAAACACTATGATCTCATTAGCGTAATTACTCAAGGAACAGAATAAGCATGAGTACACATATAAACACAGCGCATCAGAGGACAAAATTTAAGTTCAGTTTGAATGTTTGTTTTCCAATAATTGCATCACCTGATATAAATATGCATACTTCCGAAGTTTAAGCGAAAAGCGAATTGATATTCATGTTCCTGCAGAACACAATAATCTGCAAGCTGCCTGTCACTTTAATACACACAATACTGTACTTTAATACACACAATACTGTACTTTAATACACACAATACTGTACTTTAATACACACAATACTGTACTTTAATACACACAATACTGTACTTTAATACACACAATACTGTACTTTAATACACACAATACTGTACTTTAATACACACAATACTGTACTTTAATACACACAATACTGTACTTTAATACACACAATACTGTACTTTAATACACACAATACTGTACTTTAATACACACAATACTGTACTTTAATACACACAATACTGTACTTTAATACACACAATACTGTACTTTAATACACACAATACTGTACTTTAATACACACAATACTGTACTTTAATACACACAATACTGTACGTTAAACGTAAGATTTTTGCACTTTCAAGATTATCTTTAAAAAGCGAATTTATAAACAAATATAAATGTTTACAAATAACATATTAATTACTTCTAACTCATGTAAAATAACATTAAAATAAATTATGTAAACCAGGAGTATCTCAGATATACACACGCCAATTTGGCAAATGCGTCTCTTAGTTGTAAGATAAGTGTGTTCCAGTTTGTTTCACTTCGGTTAATATATGTGAAAAGTTTTTAGAAATACGCCCGAGAGAATTAGTTTTTTTTTCAGGTGGCTCTTCCCGAAATGACTGGCATTCCTAGGGATAAGAACAACTGGGAGAGGGTGCGGGGAGGCAGCGTGGTCGGGACACAGCGGCCGCCCTCGATGCACCCAGTTAGAGCCTCGAGGCAGAATTATGGCAGCGAAGTAAACCCTTCCGCTGCACATCGAGACTTTGGAAGTGATTTACCGCAGCTGTGCCGGGCCGCACCCTCTCTCCTGCTCCGTNGGGGGGGGGGAGTGAGTTACTGTAGGTGGAGGGGGTTGGCGCGGTACAGACCTCGGCGGGGTAGGTGTCAGGTGACGGTGATGGATGTGGTGATGACCTGTCACCTTGCCTATCACCTCGTCTAGGCGCCGTCAGCCTCTCGACCTGATATACGGGTGACTACGTCAAGCGACCTAGTTAAGGTTGATTCTACTACAGGTCGGCTAGATCTATGTTAGAAGTTTCGCAGACAAACATCCTTGCCACTAGGTAAGCGCTGGCGCCACTTGTGTGCAAGATTTTCTCTATTTTATACGATAAAAAAACAGGATAATTCCAATAGTTATAAATAACATAAAAAATTACTTCACAACTAAGTAAAACTTTCTCTTTTAATACTCACGTAGCTCAAAATTTAAATTATAGGCGACCACTTTGGAACACTGCGCACCTGGCGGAGGAAATTTTCCCCATGCCCAAATCTTCCAAAAAAAATTCTCATTTTGTTCCTAACCTGAGTAGAATAATCCTTATCCTTGTCTAGCGCCGTCGAGACAGAGAAATGTTTGGAGCACTCCGCAAGCCTTGCGTCTATCGGCCTTCGACACACCCACCGCCTTCACTAGTCAGTTCCGGAGGAAGTTACGTCGTTCACGCATAATGTGTTCACTGGAGAAAAAACATGGGCGCGTGTACTTATGTACGCGCGTTAGAAGTTATATTTATTTGGCGTAACTAAAATAAAATTGTATTACGCATGCAATCAATTCATGTTAGTATAAAAACGATAAAATTACCGAAGAAAGACATTAAATACAATTAATAAATGTTTCATTAAAGAACATAATTAAATACTTACTCAAAGTAAACTAAAATAATTTAAAACACTTTATAAATTTTAGTATACAGTTTTTGTCAATAACAAATTTTTCACGTCACAATGTAAAATTTATTAATAAGATATATATATATATATATATATAATTATTCACAATGAATTACTAATATTAATACATTTTTTTCAATTTGCGTATTACATGAACTGATTTTCTGTCGGTTTTAAATATAACCACGTGCTGTGTTGTGTACCTTGCGAATTTATATAGTAAGACGATATGCGCATGCGGGTTGGGTCACACCCCTACCACGTTCATTGTCGAATTTCGTTACACTGTGCGCGCGCGACTTCCGTTGCACACTAAACTTTTACCCCCAACACGCCAAAATAAATATAACTTCAAAAAAAATATGTTTTATGAACTCATAATCCTAAACAGAAATGCCATTTTCACTAAGTCGGTATATATTCTGCTACTGTGATAAGAATTAAGAATTTACTGTAGTCAAAAAAAAAGGATTTTATTACCCCCACTAAAATTTTGTGATGAATCATTTCCGTACGTCTCTGAAATGATAGAAGTGCATTATTGACCTCGTGCACAGCCTAGCGACAGATAAGAAATGTCTTGCGAAGCTCACGGGATTGGAGCACGAGACGACACTAGCAAGCCATTGGCCCACATCCCAGGTATAGCATGCTTTGTTCTCACAAAGGAGATCCAAAATCTGGGTGTTAACGTGACGTAGCTGAAANCCACATCCCAGGTATAGCATGCTTTGTTCTCACAAAGGAGATCCAAAATCTGGGTGTTAACGTGACGTAGCTGAAATGTTCTATGAGAAAGTACCCACCCGACTATAATAATATCATATTCGAGATCCTTGGATCTCTCTTAATTAAGGCCATCTGAAGTGCACCTCTTTAGTGACCTTGAACTTTGTCTTGTTTGGCACGAGGGCCATCGTTTGCCGTGGTAAGATACCAGGGGCGCAGTTCTCGTTGACTTTTCCAATTGTTGGAAGGAGATTTAAGGCACTGAAGCAATAAGCGGGGTGCAAAGTTTCCACGCACCAAGTGTAACGGAAACGTGTCTATTGTTTATTCGTAGTTTCCTCACACTTTTTAAATCAAACCTTCCATAATTCGCCTCGTGTATTATGTCTTTGGTTGTTTCCTAAATATGTCATGTCTCGCAAACCTTTTATACTTCTGTTTACAAAAGAATGTCAAATTTTTAATTAAATTGAAGGTTTGCTGATACTTTCTCTATACATTATGATATATCAGTTGTAATCAATTGTGCCGTTTCAAAATATGTTTGTGTCGTTTCACTGTCAGTGTGCTATATTTTAAACAAATATGAAACCTTATTTCAGTATTTAATATTTAATTCAGTAAAAACGATTGCAAGAATTATCTGATTTTCTTATTACTTTTGGTATTTAATAAATGTGATAATTGATTCTTCCATTTACCATCTAAGTATCTGAGATTTATTTGTTTATTTAATAATGTATATTTGTCCGAAGTCCTGGTAAATAATAATTTATTTAATTATCCCCTATGCAAGGTATTGTTGACGTATTTCTATTAATTTTAATCATTGTTCGTCTATAATTTTATTTTTTACGTANTCCCCTATGCAAGGTATTGTTGACGTATTTCTATTAATTTTAATCATTGTTCGTCTATAATTTTATTTTTTACGTATTTGTATCGTTAATTTGATTACAATTCAGTTTTGACCTATGCTTTCAACGTGACGTTTTTATTCCCGTCTGACCTAAGGACCCGTGTTTCATGAGAGATTGTTTCTCTGCCAACCGGATGTGCAATGCTGCGTTGCGAATTCTATCAGTCGCCGTCTGAAGCTACCCCTTCCACTCTCTTCCTTGCACTTACAGTTGTTGCGCATATTCTCGGCGTATCCCTGCCGTTTGGCGCGTGTTTTCACTTTAAAAATGCTCCTTTGTTCACTTGCTATGTCCTCCCACCTCTGCGCACTTCAGCACATTTCGCCTCTCTGGACAGCCTGCGACATCTAGCGCCGTAAATCTAAGCATTTCGTTCAGCTTTTGTTTTTACCTTCTGTATACTCCACGAGCTTCTTCTCGTCACTTTCTGTCCAACCACAGAGTCAAGAAGGGCGTGTTGCCCGGCTTTGGTAGCTATGTTCTTCGCAACTTGAGATTCCGTTTTTTTTTTTAAGTTTCATTACTTTGGTAGCAATGTTATACATTTCAATCACTGAATCATAATGTGATTTAAACTGTTTACGGTCAAGTTTCATTTATTTCATTTTTGAGAACTGATCTTAAATGTTGTATTGCGTTCTCTCTTTTTATGGTCATTTAAACTGTCATTAATATATTTTGAAAGTAAGGGAAATAATTATTTGTTCAGATGACAGTCGTGTGTTTATGTCTTTGTTGTGAAAGAAGAACAATAATTATTAAATATAAGGAAAATATATAATTACCACACAATCACAAGTCACGTCTTAATATTTCAGAGACAATGGGTTTTTCTCTGAGCCTATATGTTGTTTAATCATAAAAGGAAGTATTGTAATATATATATTTTTGACATCTTCTCTCTCTCTCTCTTTTGTGCCATGTACGATTACCCAGAATAATTATTTATTACCGCTCCCTATTGTGTATATCGCTTCCTTTTATTGTTTGTTTGTGCTGGGTATTTTGGTAATTGGTTTATTCTTTTTATGCCACTTTGTTTGCTAGGTTTTTTGTGGCATTTTGTTTGTTGTCTGTGCCAAAGACTCGGGACATTTTTGTGTTTGTTTGAAGTCGAAATAATATTTTATTAGTTTCTTATCATTTGGTGGTACATGCGCTCACAATATGAATAAAACCATATAAATAAAGCGTGTTCATAATGAGTACTAAGAAAAATCATCTCACACAAAATATTGATTCGAGAGCACACTATTGCGGTGCGTTGTCCCTTTGGTGTAATGTTCTAGACTTGGTTAAGCTGTTTTGGCATGAGGGGGAGGTATGAACTTACAGTAGAACTTGTGCAGGGTTAATAGAATGGACTGCATATATCTGAATACCGTCAACTCCGCAACGCCCGGCAGACGAGGCTCTTGTAACTGGGCTCCGATAAGAGGAAAACTGGAAGACAATCAGCTCCCTTACCTCTCCACTATAGTTACGAAATTCCAGCTTCCCTGCACGAATCTTTCTCAGAATGAAATGGGCTGGACCAGCGGCCACAGGTCCACAGTGAGAAAAAATATTGTTATGGGAACAATATGGGCTGTTAAAATAAGGACAAACATCTGAAGGATTATACGGGCCATCTACTTCGTAATATCATCAGAACTCCTAGTTGTACTACTGTATGTGATTGTATATCCTTATCTTGGCATGGTTGCTACAGCAAAGCATTACATTCCTACCACAAAGCGGATAACTTAGTTGTACCAACAGAATAAATTCACTAATGTTTGGATTGTTTCCACAATAATTATGATTGCTATAAACTGACAGAATTATGTGTTGGTAGAACTGAACAATTCAGTAATCAGGTTTGAGGATAGCAGCAACAGAATATTCTGTAAGGTTATTACAATCCTAATAGTTGTAGATAATATCCTAATATTGTTGAAGTTGTTCTGTCGGAAGTACTATTTATCCTGCATTAGGAGCAAAGAGCTCTGCTGTACCAACCCAATGTAGAGTAGCAAATACAATCACAGACAGGAATACAACAAACAGTTCTGTTGGTACTACTGTCTATGTTAACAATATTTTTCCAGTACCTTCAACCCATCAGATGGCTATCCTTCTTATTATAGGTCATATTTTCTTCTCAGGGCACTCGGGAGCGATACTGCCTCAGGTGCTCTAGCAATTTTAAGATGGAGCCTCAATATGGGGCAAAGGTCAGACCATGCTCCTCTTTCATTTTGATAGACATGTGCGAGATTTCCCGACGCTCAACCAGAGTCATCATCACACCAGGCACCATACACTACGAATGTCCTCAAAATGGAAATCGTCTTTGTCCCCAGACAATCTGACAGTTGAGAAGTCGACCAGCCCGCTGCCAGGCCGAAGCTATCATCAATCTCCGTGATTCAAGCAAGCCTGGGGAGCAGATGCCATTTTTAAAATGCCATTTTTGGTAAACTTGTAAATGGGGATCGCCCGAGATGATCCCGCTATTGTTAACCTCCGTACTACCGGGTTATCCGGTGGTGCCAAAGGAAGAAGTGAGTTTACTCGGGCTAGGGGAGGCATCTGTGAGAGACGCATCACTATGCAGTTCCGTAGTCCTGGAACCTTTGTTTCAGGTACCAGGGCTGACGATTGTCCCGTCACGTAATCGAACAGCAGTTCTCCCCGTCCCTGCAGAAGGCGACACAAGATAGCGATGACGGACGTGGAGTGAAGCATATTGACCAAGTCACGGTACTCACACCAGACTACAAGTATCCCGACAGAGGAGCACCGAGATTGGGCCGCTAGACATTAATGAGACTCAAACNGTACTCACACCAGACTACAAGTATCCCGACAGAGGAGCACCGAGATTGGGCCGCTAGACATTAATGAGACTCAAACGAGCTCTTACCGATTTCTTTCTCTTAAATTAGGCATTTTGCAGGAGTTTGGTCTCTAACTTGCACTGGTTCGGCATNGAGCTCTTACCGATTTCTTTCTCTTAAATTAGGCATTTTGCAGGAGTTTGGTCTCTAACTTGCACTGGTTCGGCATCTGAGCATTACTGACGATGGTCTCCGCGGATATCTCATATTTTTTTAATGAGATATTAAATACGTAAAGAGGGTTTGAGTCTAATACTCCTTAAGTTTAATGGCAAATGAAATTAAATGTGACGTACATGTTATCCTTTTAAATACCAGAAAACTTCCGTTAATATGCGCCCCTTAATGACTTACTTGTGTGCAGCACTCCGCAGTCTGTTCGAATGTCGACCACAACATTCTCGCAGAGTTGTATTCGTCACTCAGGCACGTCTGAACACTCGCCTGAGAATTTCAGGCGCGGATATACCGAAGACACTGCTCGTGTATACTTCTTAAAACTAACTGCAGGGTTCGTCCATACACAAGAAAGATTTTTATTTTCCCCAGGACAAAACTCAGTTGTCTCATATGTTCAGGTCGGGAATTCTGAGAGGCAACGGAGGACTACACTGTGTGTTGATCGCTCAGGAAACATCTATTTTCAACCACTATGGAACAGAAGTAAACTGATTTTGTTGAGGAAAAGCTATGTCGAGGAGACCAACTCGGTCTTTGAGAGTTGTACAACAAGACATGCCGAGTTCCGATGCACCAATCACATACAACTGATGATGCAAGCAGACAGGTCTCATTCAGGATTCGAACCCACAATCTCATGACCGGAAGATACCATCTAAAGAACCTGAGTCGAAGAGGATAAATGCGACCAACATGCACAGCACAGTCGAAGAGGATAAATGCGACCAACATGCACAGCACAGTCGAAGAGGATAAATGCGACCAACATGCACACACACCGTCTTACTTATCAAACCTGGCGTGGTGGTTGTTTGCATCTTCGTTCATTGGTGAACTATGAAAAGAATTGTCTTAACAGTGTTCTCGCGCCTTCATATACATTTCTTGGGGGGTCTTTCTCTCCTTCTGGAATCCATTACAGAACGAAATGAGAAACTTAGATTTTGTAATAAGTCTTATTTGTGAGGAATTGTTCTACTACTTAAATGTTTTGATTCGATCCCTTCCTACTTTTGTCCAGTTATTAATATTTCATTAACCCTGACACTATCATAAGGACGTAACTCAAGTACGAATGAGCCTGTGTTAATCACAGCTTACGGAAGAAGCACAAGAACCACAAGCTACCTTTGGTAACACACAAACAAGCGTAGGTCAGAACATCTCGATTGTGCCTATCGATCATGGATTCGCAATGAGTCGCTTACTATACAATATCGTGTTATGCCTCGTGAGGCGAGGCATTGCTTTCATTTTATTTGAACAAATGCGATTTCGATCTCGCCTACCACAAATATCTTATCGTAGAAACACGCATTCCCAAACGAGAATTTTGGGTACACGTTCGCGTTTCAAAACAATGTAATATTTTTCTGTACCAGACATATTACAAAATATCTTAAGGCATAAAAATGTATTAATCCTGGGGCTGCAGTGGTTCAGTGGTCAGACTACTCGCCTCCCACCAAGTCGAACCGTGTGCGGTTCCCAGATGGGTCGTACCCGGATTTTCGCATGTAGGAAACGTGCCAGACGATACCGCTGGTCGGCGGGTTTTCTCGGGGATATCCTGTTTCCTCCACCGTTTCATTCCGGCGCTATTCCATACTCACCTCGATGTTCAGAGCCACCTAAATCTCTTCACTCACTCATTTACTAATCCAAGTATTAAAGAGTGTTTTTTTAATATTACACGCTTTTAATATTTGAGGAAAGAGTGGTGAAGAGAGAAATGGTGGATGACTTAACGATATACTATATAAACAAAATAAATAATCCCCATATTTTTTTGCAACTTTAAATCGTCTGTCCGAGCCAAACTTCTTACAGTGATAGATCCGATAGAAATGAAATCCCCTAGTGGAACTTGACAGTAGTTTGCTAATTATGTCGCAGGTGATGCAGCTTCCTGCATGGTTTCGAACACAACAAAAGACGCAACAACATTCGCAAAAACACATCTACAGAGTCGTCTTCTAGAACTCACAAACACATTTAATAATTAAAAAAGGCAAAACAAGCAGAATCATTGCAAAGAGAATTCCGAAGTAAAATAAGAAGTTCAACATCTTTCTCAAAGACAATTGAAACGTCCGGAGAATTATTTTCCATAACCCAGAGCGCTACAGTATAAGCCCCTTAAAGTTAGACACTCTAAACCCTCGTGACTTGTTTCCCAGTCAGTTGAGACTAGAAGCTAATGAAGTTTGAAACAGCCTCTCAGTACAAAGAACTGACATGAGAAGTGTTCCAAGTTCTCATAAAAAAAAATACAGCACCACTTAAACTGTAAAAACCTTTCCTTTTGTTGGTAATTTAGTATATTTTTCTCTTGCCAAGACATTTCCTCAGTATATAAAATTTCCCCGTCGGAACTAGTAGGCCTACTGTTGTGAATGAAATTCGCACTAAGGTGCACTACCACATTATCCATTTAGTGTTCGTTAAGACAGTTGTTTATCCAGCTCACGGTCTCTAACTTCTGTAACACCATTTCACACTTATTTTGTGACACAACATGTAAAAGAACGTCTGAGATTTTTAAATGTAGACTCAATGCGAGATGTCTGAACCGTTAAAAGGAGTCCGCAGTTGCACATTTTCTGTGAAATAGTTGTTTGCGCGTATTCGCGTATTTCGTTAAATAAATTTTCTGGAAATACGACTTTTGCTAGAAAGGGTAAATAAGTAATTACCTGTGTCTCTATGAAAAGGTCGTTAAGATGGTCAAATATAGCATTTTAAAGCGTGTTTGTGCCGTTTCCTTAAGCGGCGAGAGAAAAGCACAAACATACGGGCGCAGTTTAATCTGTGGTCCTTCATCGCGTGTAATCAAACCCCGGGGCACGCCCGGCGATGTCCCCTCCCCTCTCCATCTCCTCGACTCCTGATGTCACTGTCAGTTAAGACGTGTTTTACTGGCGCCGTAGAAGTTTTAAATAAAGACTGTGTTCCTGAATGGTTACGTCTGTGGGGATGACGAAATATCCGTTGTTGAATTTCAGAGACCATAGCAGAAGAAAAATTATGCGGAAGGGATTTTCGTTATAATAGGGGTTCCAGGCATACGACAGGCCAGGGTTGGGGTAGTTTTGCGCAGGACCAGATTTGTAATTTAAGTTAAAAAAAAATCAATTGGGTTCATTGNTGTCCTAATTTGTAATTTAAGTTAAAAAAAAATCAATTGGGTTCAAATACAGTGATTGTGGTGGCCACGCTGTTGGTCCACCACGTCCAATCCATTTATCAGAGAAAGTAACTGCTACCTCACTTTCCCTGCATGATCGCAAATTTGAAAAGTACAGGACCACGACGGAAACACTGCAAGCCTTGTGCGTAGGGGCGATGTGGCACTAGGCGTGAGTGTTAGGGTCGCCCTTATCGCCACCTCGCTTCTCGACCTGGGACGCGCAGCCGTAGACTTCTCTTAAGCAGCACATTCTCCAGGAAATGTGAGTGGTGTGATGGTCAGAACACTCGTCGTACACCGCGATAAGTCTCTTCCGATGACGGCACTCCCGCCCCAAGCGGTCGTAACACTTTGCTGTACGAGAGACAGTTTGTTCTCTTCTTCCACACTCTGAGCGCAGCCTCTCTGTTCTTCCGTACAAGTCTATTGTAAGGCATAATTCCTTTCTCCGTTTGGAAAAAATTGGTGTTTCTTAGTAGTTTTACACAGAAAATAGTAATTTGATGAATGCATTGTGACGAAGATCTTTTAACATTTATACATCGCATGCGAGTACAGTAAATTAGTAAAACAGGCGTTTGTATGGTTTTTGCGCTGCAATAGTGCCTCAAAATCACGATCATAAACCTTCTCGGAAAAAAAATAAAATTAACCAAGCCATTCACAATCAAAACGAAACATAGGAGGCTGAGCGTAACTGTCTTAAGTAATTGTAACATGTACTCGCGAGATGATTTTTTACAGAAATTGGTGAACTGCCTCAAATTGTGGGAAATTTTCTTACGTTCAACAATTAAGATAAAAGCAAACGTATTTTGTATTNGAAGGGATTTTCGTTATAATAGGGGTTCCAGGCATACGACAGGCCAGGGTTGGGGTAGTTTTGCGCAGGACCAGATTTGTAATTTAAGTTAAAAAAAAATCAATTGGGTTCATTGTGGTGGCCACGCTGTTGGTCCAATCCATTTATCAGAGAAAGTAACTGCTACCTCACTTTCCCTGCATGATCGCAAATTTGAAAAGTACAGGACCACGACGGAAACACTGCAAGCCTTGCGCGTAGGGGCGATGTGGCACTAGGCGTGAGTGTTAGGGTCGCCCTTATCGCCACCTCGCTTCTCGACCTGGGACGCGCAGCCGTAGACTTCTCTTAAGCAGCACATTCTCCAGGAAATGTGAGTGGTGTGATGGTCAGAACACTCGTCGTACACCGCGATAAGTCTCTTCCAATGACGTCACTCCCGCCCCAAGCGGTCGTAAAACTTTGCTGTATAAGAGACAGTTTGTTCTCTTCTTCCACTCTCTGAGCGCGGCCTCTCTGTTCTTCTGTACACGTCTATTGTAAGGCATAATTCCTTTCTCCGTTTGGAAAAAATTGGTGTTTCTTAGTAGTTTTACACAGAACATAGTAATTTGATGAATGCATTGTGACGAAGATCTTTTAACATTTAAACATCGCATGCGAGTACAGTAAATTAGTAAAACAGGCGTTTGTATGGTTTTTGCGCTGCAATAGTGCCTCAAAATCACGATCATAAACCTTCTCGGAAAAAAAATAAAATTAACCAAGCCATTCACAATCAAAACGAAACGTAGGAGGCTTAGCGTAACTGTCTTAAGTAATTGTAACATGTACTCGCGAGATGATATTTTACAGAACTTGGTGAACTGCCTCAAATTGTGGGAAATTTTCTTACGTTCAACAATTAAGATAAAAGCAAACGTATTTTGTATTTNTTGGTGAACTGCCTCAAATTGTGGGAAATTTTCTTACGTTCAACAATTAAGATAAAAGCAAACGTATTTTGTATTTGTTACTACAAACATATAGTAACGTAACTCGTGATAATTAAAAAAATGCTAATTGTTTTAACTTTAGCAAGTTTGTTAGTTTTTATTATTTATATTTTTCAGAACCTTTTACATGTTATTTAGTCACGAAGTTATAAAAAAATATGAATTTTTATTTCCTGGAAATTGCTATAAATATTAAATATTATGTCTACAAATTGAACATAGATTGGAAAAGAACGTGAAATATTTTTGCAGGCGAAAGCTTTAAGCGTTGGGATTTTTATTAAGACCGTAAAAATGTGCTGGATACCGCACACAAAGCACCAACGCAATTATTTCCACAACATTGTTTTTTATAACGGAAATCCTCAATTTAACGGCAACTCCTCCTCGCCTTTTTTTTTTTTTTTTTTTNTATACAATGCGGCGTTCCGATTTTCCATAGAGCCACTTAGCAGTTACTACCCATTGTTGAGATTACTCGCCATAATAGAACAACAAAACGTCACTCCTATTAGAACTCAACCTATCAAACAATGTAAATTTCCACTTAGTATTTTAGCAGTATTAAACCCATCCATAAAAAAAAAATTTTTTTTCAACAAAGTGACCTGCCAAAAAAAAAAAGGCAGAAACAAACAACAGCAAAACGTTTCGATGCTTGAAATGATTTGTAGAATCGGCTAAGCTTTACATGAGGCGGAGGAATATCCTGGAAGCAGAATTAGCAAGGCTTCAGGAAAGTTGGAAGTAACCGCGAATGAACTATATTTTATATTTTTACTACAAACTGTTTAAATTGTAGAAATAACTTGTAACTACTTTGCCTCAGAAAATTATTTTTTTAGATCGCATGGTTTTTGGAAAGTAACATATCAAAAGTAAAATTTGGCTTTTTTTTATAATGTACAAATTAAATGACTATATATATATATATATCAGTGTAAATTATATATATATATATATATATAAATTCTTTCAGTGTAAATTATCTAATTTCTGTACAGAAGATAGTTTTCATTAGTTGTACATTCCGAAAACAGTAAAATTGTAATTTGGACGTGTATTTTTGCGGGAACTATGAGCTCAAAAATGTTTTTCCTAGGAAAGAGTAATTACTGATGTATAAAAGTTGAACATGGATTGGTACAAATATTAAATAACAGATTGTTTGGTGATCAACTTCCTTAGCCACAGCAAGCACGAGCCCNCAGAATTAGCAAGGCTTCAGGAAAGTTGGAAGTAACCGCGAATGAACTATATTTTATATTTTTACTACAAACTGTTCAAATTGTAGAAATAACTTGTAACTACTTTGCCTCAGAAAATTATTTTTTTAGATCGCATGGTTTTTGGAAAGTAACATATCAAAAGTAAAATTTGGCTTTTTTTTATAATGTACAAATTAAATGACTATATATATATCAGTGTAAATTATATATATATAAATTCTTTCAGTGTAAATTATCTCATTTCTGTACAGAAGATAGTTTTCATTAGTTGTACATTCCGAAAACAGTAAAATTGTAATTTGGACGTGTATTTTTGCGGGAACTATGAGCTCAAAAATGTTTTTCCTAGGAAAGAGTAATTACTGATGTATAAAAGTTTAACATGGATTGGTACAAATATTAAATAACAGATTGTTTGGTGATCAACTTCCTTAGCCACAGCAAGCACGAGCCCAGCCACAATGGCTCTGTCACCAGAGAGAACCAACAGACTGAGTAGCCCAGGCTGAACAACTTCACATACCTGGGCAATACAGGAGGTTCCCAAACAAACACCAACCACACGCAGTATGTGACACAGAACAGCATTTAACGCCAGGAAACACATGCACGGAAAGGCGTCGTTTGGCGGCGTCGAAGTATCACAGCGCTTCGGACATACAACACTTCCATGTAACACTGAAAGTACATTGTCACCTGCACCAACCCAACGAGAGCCTGGCATTCATTATCAATAATACTAAAACGTATTTCTTACACATAACCACTTCAAATAAAAATAAAAATTAACACTTATTTTTTCAAAACAAAACATGAAGTAAAATGTAAAATTACAAATTGCCTTACATGAGATATGTAAAAGGAATATACATAAAATTAAAATAAACCGAATAGTAAACTTACACAATTTCTCTTGTGACGTAAATGCATATACACATATCTATAAACAACCACATACATATACGTACATATGACATATACTCACATACATATACGTGCATATGACATATACTCACATACATAACTGTACTATTTATAGCAAGAAATTACAAGATAACATCAATAAGGAAAAATTCAAAAAACTGTAATTTTGTTTAGGGATTTATAAAGGACAGAACATCACAGCAAAAAATATTTAAGCAAGCAAATAAAGTCAAAAATGTAATTAAATTTAGACATTTTTACGTTTGCTTCATCTAAAATTCTGTAATTTACCTGACAGTTTAATAAAATCAATTACTAATTTAATGTTTGACTCACAGACGTTTAAACAGCGTCTTGTGTAGCATAAAATAACAAAATAGGCTTTCGCTAAGCTAGGAGTAACTTAAAAATATGTAGGATTTATTAATACAACCGAGCAAACACGAAAGTATATCAATTTTCCTGCGAATCTTCCAGGGGATATTTTGTATCCCCTTGTTAGAAGAAAAGCCTTTACAACGAGTTCGCTTGCACTATTCGTCAGTGGTTATGACACGCATCAGCTGTAGCGGAAGGATATATGGATAACGAAAGTAGTTTCGGAACTGTCAGAACAGCGGCAGCATGTACTTTACGGTGAGCTATGGTGCTTCACAAACAGATATCTCTCTTCTAGACACGTGCCCCCAACACGTAACGGAAGAGAAGTTTTACAAGGACACGTGTCTTCGCAGCAATATTTTAGGGTAATTCTCGACATTTCCTTGCAGCCATTTTATTTGACATTTCTAGATGATAAGTATTCCGGTAGCAGAAAATTGTAGTGTACAAGTAGATTCGTAAATTAATATTCGATGTTTTAACTATGTAGTAATGATAAGTCGGTACTTCAGTATTTATATCCATATTGCTAATATATATGAACACCTTAAGGATTAGAAATTTTTTTTTAACTACGATATAAAAATTTTCCATTTGCAAAATGAAAATAAATAAACACAATTCTAACCCAGTGGGTAAAACCTGATAAAACTCTTACGACTTTAGAAATGGATCATATTTAAAGGTGTTAATTTTATGTCAGTTCGTGGCATGTCAAGAAAATGTTCTCATTTCAATGTATTTTCTGTATGAAGGCTGGTGAAAGAACATAGGTTAAAATTTTAAAATCTGCCTATTCAAGACAAAAATCATAGCATTTAAAAATGGACTACTTTGTATGTACAGATAGAAGTTTATTAATGAGTTATTTTATACTTTTCGAAACAGGAAGTGATTTAAAAAAGTTGTAACTTTACTATCTGCGATAATATGTGTGTACAAAATATTACAATTGACGTGTAGAAACGTTGAAGACGTGGAAGAGTGGAGAAGTACAATCGTGCAGGCTGTGACCTGGGAACGTCTGTGGACGACCTTGACGCGGGCGGCGTCTAGGAAGGACTCGGTGAGAGACGGTGGCAGGTCCTTGTCTGCCCTCTCCGTCTGACCTCTGCGCCGTGCTGGGGGAGGGAGGGGGACGGAGACAGCGTGCTTATTGATCGCCACGCGCGGTGCGAGCGTACACACGCACTCTATCGCAGTCACAGAACAAGGACACGCACAGAAGCCCAGCCCCACGTACGCTGTTCGCGGTGAAATAAGCACTTTCGGAAGCCCTGTTCAATATCTACTATGTGTATTCTTCCACCATATGCAAAATTAACGTAACCATTGGCCTGGTCACTTTATTCGAGCGTTGGCAACTGTAAAGTTTTTTGAAAAATAAATATTTCACAAAAATTGCTTTCCTACACTTATATGAATGAAAATAAACACAAGTAAAATAGAATATTTTATTATTCACTAATGTTTACTTAAAACTTGTAATTTAACGTAAACACAGAGAACTACTTTCTCTCCGCCATTGCCAACTTTACTAGGCGCGTGGCAGTTATTGTTCCCTGTAAAAACACGCAGGTAGGAGCAGTGACAGTTTACCGAGGTTGGTTTCAAAAGTGCTCACTTGACCGTGAACAGTATTTACTTCTATGTCGTCGTTAAGGCCCCTGCCTACCTGCGCTGTAACGACTCGGAGACCTACTAGTCTTCCACCTCACCCGCCCACTAAACCACGTATTACAAACATATATCTGATTGCTGGAGACGTGCTTAATCCGCGTTATTATGTGTGGACACGTCAAACTTCAAACACAAGTTCCTTTGCAATACATTTGTTATTGGGCCAAGTTTTATTTTACACGCCTGAGCTACTCTGCGCCAATAAATTAACCCTTCTAATGGTGTACTCCAATGACGTGTAGTTCAGTCGGAAAGGGTGTGGCTTCAAATCTACGCAGCAGCCAATGGAGAAACGAAGCCGGCTCGAGTATGTACACTACTGTGAAGTCTAGCCTGACGCCAAATAACGACGCGTTCTGCACGTCTCTACTGAATGCTATACAGCTCTTCTGGGTATTATTAAGAAATGAACACAATATTCTTAATAAATTAAAGCGAAATTTATAAATTATGCAATGGAAGTACAGCAGCGAATATCTAGTACCTTTCAACCCATTATGATAATTATGCAGCCACAGAGATCAAATGGGAACCAATGTTGAATGAATTCCTTCTCAATGCATTAATTCCAAAGTTTATGGTTCCAGAACCAAATATTCAATTAAACTTTCTCAGAAAATACTATCATGCTAAAATTAAAAAATTAAATAATTAAGTAATAAATATTTTAACTATGCATTTGTTTTAAAATATAAATTAAATATTAAATTAAAAACAAACGAATAAAAATTAAAATTTTGCAATATTTATTGACGTGTGTATATTTCTTAAGAAATGTCACATTGGACACTTTTTGTTTGAAACGGTTATCTTTAAAATGACCAAAAATTCATTATTTCACGTTTGTACGAAATATTTTTCAGCTTGTAGATGTCACTTGCAAATACTATTTCCTCGCATAAAAATGTTTGGTTCTCACATCTTTGCCCAAGCGCCTGTCAAAATCACAATTTTTATATTTTATTGACGTAGAGTTAACAAAAACTACAGCAACTCGTCAAAATGATAATTTACATTCAAAAACCAAAGTAAGAGATTCTTCAAGGATTTTTTATAATTAAGCTATGCAATATTTTCGTTATTTTTATAAATTGCTTACAATGAATTGGGACACGAACTTTCAGGCAGCCTTGTAACATTTTCTGTAAATGTTTTTTTGTGTGTCCTAAAAACACAGAAATTGTAATTTTGGCACGCCGTGATGCAAAAACTATTTGTCATAAAAGTTTGTTTATGCGAGGATAGAGTACTTGCAAGTAATGTCTACACATTGATGAGTGTTTCGTACAAATGTAAAATTACGCATATTTGTTGTTNGATAGAGTACTTGCAAGTAATGTCTACACATTGATGAGTGTTTCGTACAAATGTAAAATTACGCATATTTGTTGTTCTGGGGAGGGGAAGGGGTGGGAGAGAAGGGGGCATGATCAGCACCCTTTTTCGGTTGGGTAAGCCTCCNTTGTTGTTCTGGGGAGGGGAAGGGGTGGGAGAGAAGGGGGCATGATCAGCACCCTTTTTCGGTTGGGTAAGCCTCCATGTGGTCTCGTGTGAGGACGCACTAGGCCATGTAGACCTCGAGCTGCATATATCTTAGCAAATTAAACATATATTACGTAAGCAACCGAAATAAACAAAAAATTTTAATATAAATTTTGGACAGAAAATATTTATTTGAACTAGCGATCCAGGGATTACTCAATTAAAATTATTTATCTAACTGAACTTGTTCTCATACACTATTGAGTCTCTGTGTGTATGAACTTGTATTATTTTCTTCGACAAGTTGTTCGGTGTTGAAAGTATTAATTTTTTCCTTGGGTCTGAGTTAGTTAATAACTTTTTACTTTTATTGCGCGGCTCAATGGGAAGCAAACGTGCCGCTGCCATGACAGTGCCACCTACATTAAGTGCAATAAATAACAACTTTGGGAACTTCCAAACGGCCTGTCCCTCACCTATGTTTTGCAATCCTTCACGTATCATCTCTGAAGAAGACGGCCTTGTCAATTTCTCTCTGATCCACGTTGCCTCTATTGGGTCATGTTTCTTGTTAATTAAGTCACTATGCTCACTACTGCAGATGAAGTTATATACTAGTGGCTCTTTTCCGTTTTTAATGTCTGATTTTTTTGTGCCTAACTGCATACCGCGAGGCAAGAGATCGCTAAACCCGGGAAAATGTACACTGCAAAAAATCTCTACCATTTACGACATGCATTTAGCTACTTGCTGTATTTTGTTCCATTTTGTGATTGATATAAAAAAGATATGAATTGAAATGTAAAGCCCGTCTTATTATTATTTTAGAATTCAATGTCATGCTCTAACTAGTATTTCACCTCTCGTCGAAAAAGGAAGTACATAATATGCAAGAAATGGGGAAAAAAATTTAACATTTTGAACGTCTTCGTCGATGTGTTAATTAAAATATTTGGTTTGAGTTTGCTATTTTATATTCTAAATAATTTAAGACTCTTTAAGTCAACAATGTACCTATCTATTGTTCATATGTTCCTGAAATTTCGCTCTAACTCTTAAATGTCATATTGACATTGGTGATGTTCTTAGTAGCGGGCATTGTATCGTGTCATGGGACAGTTGCGGTGGGATAATACGAGAGACTAAACAGAACTTCCAAGTTCAGTTAACAGTGAAGAAGCAGTGTCCATGAATATCCACTTCGTTATTTCCCTCAGTGGTATTGGCAGCTCAAACAGTGCATTACTAGTCACTAGCGACAGTTCTGACTGTGCTCTTACCTACCATTAGAGCACACTAAAAATCTGCTCCTTTGAGTCTTAAATCTATTATGATGTTCACCGCTAAGAACAGTTTTATTGGACACTAGATCTCTCTAGTCTGGTTCCTTACCTGGTAGCNTCTATTATGATGTTCACCGCTAAGAACAGTTTTATTGGACACTAGATCTCTCTAGTCTGGTTCCTTACCTGGTAGCTTTTTTGAGGAAGTTACATAAAGCAAAGGGAAGGGTTTTTTGGTGTATACAAAAATGTTTATTGTTTAATACGCATATTGGTATTTACGACTATAATCACAGATTTTCTTGGCTCCAAAAATTATCATGAACATAAGAATACAATGTATTTGCAATGATGTATCTTCCAGTTGACACGTTTTTTAAGACACTCTTATTTCAGTTTGAGGTGACGAAGTATTTTCCCAACATAATANATATCTTCCAGTTGACACGTTTTTTAAGACACTCTTATTTCAGTTTGAGGTGACGAAGTATTTTCCCAACATAATACTTCTAATTACGACAGTACTAAACATTCTCTGAGCAAGTCGCCGAAGTATAACTGAAGTGCTTTGAAAAAACAGAATATAATGACTTTAATACAGAACCGCATTATCTTGTCATGTTTTGATATATCTTTAATAAGTCAAATACTGCGGAAAATGTGTGCTACAAGTGCGAGGTAATATTACCGCAACTGGGATTCGTGCTTGATGCGAAGTGATGCCATTGTTGTTCCACTCTAGTGGTGTCGCGAGAGATCAACACGCTGCTCGCATAAGTTACCGAGACGGAATGATTCTGCGGGAGATGACCACTTCCTTCCGCATTGTCACTATGGAGGCGAAAGTCAACACAGCACCGAATCCTGAATATGAATAGGACATTTTCACACGTGAAAAGATTCCTATCCCATCAGTACAAGTCATCAGTATTGAAAATTGCGTCACAAAAGTTTGTGAAAAATGCAACACCAGGAAGGATACATGTGATTGAAATGAACTTTATTCCACAGATTAGGTACATGTCAATACCTAATTAATCAGGGCTATATAATTGTACATAATCTCTGTCCTTGAGAATTCGGTATGGTGAGAAGCCCCCACGTACTGCAATCAGAACCCCTAAACGTCGTAACATAGAATCAAAGAGGGCCTGAGTATGTTCCTGGGTAATCTCCCTCCACGCGGTTTAAATGCGAGTTAAAACACCACCAACATTTGTTGTTTGAGGTCCGTGAAGAACAAGTCACCGGCCAACCATATCCCAGACATGTTCAATGGGCGACATGTCAGGCAAACGTGCAGGCCAGAGAAGCAGTAGTACCCACCGTTCATTGAAGAAGGCTTGCAAATTCCTCGCCACATGTAGCTGGGCATTGTCCTGCTGAAAGATGGCACGTGGAGTCACCTGAAGAATGGGCAGTACCTCGGGCTCTAAAACCTTCTTGATGAAGTGGTTGCTGTTCAGATTTCCCTCAACACGCAGGAGTCAAGTTTGCATGGTATATCCAATGGCGCCCCAAACCATCACACTTGGCATTTCTCCGCTATGCNAACACGCAGGAGTCAAGTTTGCATGGTATATCCAATGGCGCCCCAAACCATCACACTTGGCATTTCTCCGCTATGCTGCTCCACAATGCAGGCTGCCAGATTGTGGTCACCACGGTAGCGTCTAACACGTATGCGGCCATCACCGTAGGACAGGCTGAAGTGGAACTCGTCCGAAAACACTACATTTTGCCACTCAGCACGCCAGCGATGGCGTTCACGTGCCCATTCTGCTTTTGTGGTTTGTGGACAATGGAAGCTGACGCAATGGCATGCGTGCCACCAGTCCAGCCCGCAGCAGACGGCGTCGAACCGTCGACGCAGACAGGTCCACACCCGTCGCAGTGCTCCAGTGTCGAGCCAACACTGTGGACGAGGCTGTTCTGTCCGTTACGGCCATGCAGCCAAGATGGCGGTCATCCCATGCTGTGGTCACATTGCGTGGTCCAGTACCCGCTCGTCAATGCGTACGGCCCTCTTCTATCCACTGGTTCCACACACGTATCACTGTCGTACAAGCCAAAATGTCACTATGACAAACCAGTTACCCAAAGACCGATCATTCTGCCCCGTTCGAACTCACTCACATGCTGATATGGTGCCCTTGGACGTGGACGAGGCATACTAGCACTTGCTCTTACTTCGTTAGACAGCTCTTCACTGACTGAGCTTGGCGTAACACTGACCTCTCCAGTCACACGAGAGGGCGCTGCTGGGTCTACATGTACGTCTTCTCTCGTCTCTCTGCAATCGCAATCACTTATTGCTGGTACACTTTTCTACACATACTCCGAGTTTGGACTCATTATTTCTGTGTGTTGCAATTTTCACAAACAATAGTGTATAATAAGAATACGTTGAGAAAATGAGAATAAAATATGAATCCTAATTCAGGAAATCTAAATTTCTATTTTTTACTAATTCCCTCTGTGACTGTTTAGAAAGCTGTTTGGTTAAGCTTTATTTTAGATTCTACTGTATGTTAATTCAACCTATATATATATATACATACATATTTTATGTATATATTAATCACGCCGTGTCTGAGCTTCTTAAGAACTTTTGTTCGCGATGAACGTTTCAGAATGTTGCTCGAGATTCAGAACTATACACGTCCCCATTCATTATGTTTGCAAGGACGTCGTACCAAATTTGAGTAGAGTCCCGACAGTGTACGACTGAAATTAGTCTTAACAGCAATCCAACGATGATGTGTTTAAGAGTAATCGTTTTGGGCAGCTGTGAATTACCGTGTGTTGTAAACCCAAACTTTCATGCCTGGCAGTGGTTTACAAAGTGTAGGGGAGGGTGGGGGAAATGCGGACGCGGGGTAAAGACGGACTAGCAAGTATCTACTCATTCCCTCCCCCCCCCC
>NQII01002025.1:193485-248662 GCA_002778355.1 Clitarchus hookeri | reverse complement strand
AAATCTAAATAATTTTGAAAATGAAAGAAATGATGATTACTTTTGCATTTATTGTCAAGAAAAGTACAGTGATCCACTCGTCGAAGACTGGATTATGTGTTCAAAGTGTAACAAGTGGGCTCATGAGAACTGCACTGCAGGAAGTTCNGTACCGCTTAGTGATTTAATAAAGGTCCCAACTCTACAAATTCATCGTAGCAAACGGGCAGTAAACAAAAAGCATTGCATCATTTTTACCAGCACACCGGAAAGAAAGAATCTAGAAGAAAAGGAACAAAATCTAAATAATTTTGAAAATGAAAGAAATGATGATTACTTTTGCATTTATTGTCAAGAAAAGTACAGTGATCCACCCGTCGAAGACTGGATTATGTGTTCAAAGTGTAACAAGTGGGCTCATGAGAACTGCACTGCAGGAAGTTCTTCTAAAGGCTTTACTTGTGATTTTTGTCTATGATGTGGACCTAGTCCGTAAATACCCCATGCTGTCCGTAATTAACCCAGGGTCAGTCCGGATTTACCCCGAGCGCTACGGGTAATTACGGACAGACAAGGTTTTGTTTTTGCTAAAAATATTGTATTTGTTGATTGATCTCGTTTAATAAGTATAATGGTTTTTGTAGTTGTATAACTAAAGATTAATAATTAATAAAGACAGACTGATTATTACTGATAGTACGAATGTTGTGTGTTATTTCCCTTCAGCGTCCGCAATTCCCCCATCCTCCCCTACATGAAGCGGTAGGTGTATATTAGAGATTGGCACTGCTGAGTTATCTTCCTCACGGCTGATCGAAGAATTACGCGATTCTGTGCTGTGGACATGACTGTTGGGTTTCACATTTAGAGTTAGTTGTCGGGACATATATGCTGTACATTCGTTACTTGTGCGTTAACGCGTATCTCAGCAAATAAATGTCTTGCGAATACAACCTTCTCGCAAGAAAAGATACAAAAAAAAACAATCGTCTAGGCCCGAACAGTTTTGTTTTATACTGCTAAGTTTTTTGTTGGATAAAAAAATCGTGAAAATGGTAAAAAAAAATACCAATTGTAGAGCTTGTCAACGCAGTTTCCTTACGGTACAGTCATAGTTTATTCTATGGGCTTTCACCGCATTTGATAAAACCCCACTGTGCAGGTCTGATTTGCAGAGGAAAGTGTAACAGCGGAGGCACAACACGCAGTTTCAACGCCTTGCGCGTAGGGGCGAAGGGGTGCTGGCCACGCATGTTATTCTCGCCCGTATAGCCGTGCCTTTAAAGCACATGTGTTCTTAATACGTCTTCGTTAGCGGGTTGTATTTACTTTGCAAAATTAAAATGCTATAAAATTTACAAAATTAACACTTAAATGTTATGGCTTATGTCGACATATCTAGACAAGCCATATTTAATTTGCCATCGAAACCAGAGCGCTAGGACATTGGAGTTGCGAGATGAGCAGCCCGGAAGTTACGAGATGAGCTGCCCTGAAGTCGCCGCGGACCCCCACCCTCGCCTTGCGCATGCGCGGAGCCAACTCTAGCTCGTGCTCGCACCTAGTCGAACCATATTACATTTGTTCCACTCGTGTTGTTAGTCACGAAGTTATAGTGTTGGATGTGATAACCAGCGAAAGTCACATCGCCGTTTCCGCCCTGGTTCCCCATGCGACGTAGTGATTGTAAAGAAGTATTCACGTGAGAACGCTGGGCGCGATCAAACTTCGAGTATGCGGACCGGAGGATCTCCCGGACGCCGTGGCAGGTACACAGAGATGTTGATTTAATTTATACAGTCTATTCGCTGTTTTTGCACACTTCTTTAGTCAAACCTTTGAAAAATCACCCCATCTATGACGTGTTTAGTGATTTCCTAATTAAGTAATGTATCACAGGTGTTCTATACTACTTATATTAACATAAAAGTATCTGATTTTTTGTTCACTTAAAATTGTAATTATATATTTTTTCTATAAATTGTAGCATTTAATTTATAATTAGTATGGATAAAAACAGGGGGAATATGTGTGTGTTGGTAATACCTAGTAATATATATTTCAAATGGGAAGTATTATTTAAGTGAGTGCATACGAATACGGTGCGTTGTCCCATTGGTGTTATTTTCTAGACATTGTTAAGCTTTGACTGCACAATCCGGAAAAATATCCTGAAAGCATAAGTTTAGTAGGGCTTCAGAAAAGTTGGAAATAACTGTGAATGGAGTACAGGCGGAAACCCCAGTACTTCAGTCTCGAGGAGAGCAGGGACGCATTACCGCACTCCGCATGGCAGCGAAACAACCAGGGCCAAGGGTTGCTGAACAAATATCGATATATCGAAATGACGATATTATGTCGACGATATGTCGATGTAAATCGTCCATTTATTTAAAATTTATTTTAATCAAAGTCAATATATTATTTCCAGGTATCGGAAATAATTTTGTTTTTCAATTCTCTTTCAATAAAGTCTGATTTAATACATAAATTGAATTAAAAACTTACACTGTTCACTTTGGCAACACCCACCATCACTGTACAACATCGTTTCCCCAATATAACAGTCAAAGAAATAGTTACATTTGTCGAGTCCTTTAAAACATAACATATCCGATTCCGATAAACTAAAAGTAGATATTTTTCGTGCTATACGTTGTTTCAACAAACGATACTCTTATAAATAACCAATACAATTAATATCGATATTTTCTTCTGATATCAACATCGCTAACGAGGGCCATTTACGTTCAGTAGATGTTTTAGTTGATAGCGCGGTGGAGTTTGTCAGAGAGATGCGGCCATTGACAGGGAACGGGCTGCAGTTTGTAATGGAGGTCATGAGCCACCCTGCTCTTTCGCTTGCGGTCAGCGTTCATGAAAATAAACCCGTAAAATTGCTGCGTTCATGGAGAAAGATTGCATTTCCCCTGCCAGTGAAAATTTTCATCCCTTTTGGGTGCCATATTGAGCCGCTGCCCTTTTACCCACGCGTATCAAGTTGATTATCTTCAAGTTACTTGTCTAATATGTGTGATTCGTTAAAAAAGGGAAAAAGGGGAAATTCTCGTTAGCCAAGCGTGAATATTCGTTTAAGAAATGCGTGTTACAGAGTCGTCCATAGTTAATTGGTTGAAATGCAATGCAGTAAAATAATTAACGGTTTCCAAAACATGATGATGCACTTGTTCGTGACCGAAGTTAAAGTGGAAATGGGCGATAACGATCAATGTACGCAAAGAAATATAGGCTCATAAGAATGTCTCCCTGGCCGTGTACTGTCTGCATGGTATCAGTGCACAGTAGGCTGAGTCGTATGTGCGTCTCCCAACAACTTTTAACTCTTGTACTGTACATTTTCCGAATACATTCTAATATAATACTTTGAAAGTATACCCGGAATTTATATGTNAATAATTAACGGTTTCCAAAACATGATGATGCACTTGTTCGTGACCGAAGTTAAAGTGGAAATGGGCGATAACGATCGATGTACGCAAAGAAATATAGGCTCATTAGAATGCCTCCCTGGCCGTGTACAGTCTGCATGGTATCAGTGCACAGTAGGCTGAGTCGTATGTGCGTCTCCCAACAACTTTTAACTCTTGTACTGTACATTTTCCGAATACATTCTAATATAATACTTTGCAAGTATACCCGGAATTTATATGCTTTTTCAGTGGCTGTCGATTATTTAAAAAATTGTGGCACTGAGCGAGTAAGGGAAGAGATTTAGGTGGCTCTTGACGGCGAGATCTTGAGAGCAGATGAGGGTGAAGTGTAGTGAGTATGGAGCAGCGTCGAAATGTAAGAGCGGGGGAAACAGCATAGCCCCGAGAAAACCCACCGACCAGTGGCATCTTCCGGCACTATTCCTACATGTGAAAATTTGGTAGCGGCCCCACCGGGAATCGAACCCGGTTCGCCTTGGTGAGAGGCGAGTAGTCTGACCACTACACCACCACAGCACGCAAAATGGTGGATAAAATTTTTTTTGGAAAATTTTATATTTTAGGAAGCTTTTAAGAGATTTGAACCAAATTCGATGGTTCATTATATCACTATAATTAAAAAAAATATATTTCTACAGTTTTTTTGCAATTTTGTAAGGTAACGTGTAGAGAAAAATGTTTACTTGAACGATTTCTTAGAAATGTGTTGCACAGTTAGTAATACAACTGGCAACCATAATTATTTTATCAGTATATATCAGGAGCTCGTTTTCAAAGTAGCAGCCTTATAATTATTGTAGACTGCTAAGTCACGTGGATTTAACCAATATAATTTAGTTTTACCTGCAGCAGCTGTTTTTATAACCTACTCTGCTAACTCTCGATCTCTTTAGCGCGTCATTCTGTAAGATGACGCTACTTCAAAATAAACTATTACGCATGACTTAACACTGATTATTCTACCGATGGAAACCAAATTTGGCATACAAGTAGTGCTGTAATAGGCTACCTCAACTTCTGTAGCATGATTTTTAATACGTCACTCTTTTATTTTCGAAACAGCAGGGTTAAAATATTTCAGGTTAGTACGTAATGGTTACCAAACCATTTAACTAAGTTCATTAAAACTTAATACGCAGTTATTATTAAGGTTAATGATAAACTTGTTTGTTCCTGCTTTTGTTCCCCGGTGTGAAGCACTATTGGAAATAATATAAAAAATATGGCAAACCAAGAATATGATAGCCTACCTGAACTTACAAAATGTTGATGTGTGGCACTTATTTTTAAAATAGTGGTCTCATTTTACATAGCATATGATACACTCCATATATCTGGAACAGTTCAATCGATTTGAACGGAATTTGATGTTCTGGCAGTTTTTATTGTGTGCACTTAGTCCACCGGTGATAAAGTACTTGGTGTTCGATTGATGTAAACAATATCACATAAAAATATATATCTCAACGAGTTGTCAACCAATTCGAGCCGCAATTTGCCATATAAGACGATGTATGGAATTTCACCAAAACTAAATTATATTCATATTGTTTTCAAATGGCAGCCGTATTTTTTTTTTACTGTTTTCGGTCATATATTTTTTCAGCGCGATTTAAACAAAACTCCATGCAGGGCTCATTACAGCTTGTACTAGTTTCCCTAAACAACTGCTTCAATCTTCCGCCGCTTTAACATGCAGCTGCATCTAATAATTATCGCAATATCATATTCTTGGAACAATTCGACCGTTACTCACCTAATTTACTTGATATCCTTTCTGTTGAACTGAATATTTTTTTATTGATTCTATTATTATCAAAGCTTATGAGACTATCATGAAAACTGCTTTAACAAGTGTGTAGATGAAGTAAGGCTAACTATTTATATCCATAACGTATTGTTCCACAATACGAATATTATAGGTGTATTGTTTCTACAAAATATTATTGCTTTAAAAATAAAGGTTTTTTTATTATACTGTGCATGGTTTGGAAAAGTTTATAAAAATATATTTAATGTAAAAATTAGTTCCTTACTATAGTTGATTCAGAAAAATCAAGTAACTGCGAACATTTTTAATTACGTTTACCTTTTAATTATAATCGCATCATGTGTTTTGATTAATAGCTACTAGTGAATAAAAATGTTCTTAATAATAAGGACGCAATATTCTGGAGAGGTTACGTAATGCCACAAATTTTTTATCATATCTGGATTTATAAACATTTTGTAGGACACTGAATATTTTTGCCTAACAGTGAAATTATACGAAATTAAACGTTCGTTGCAATGAACTACGCAAGACCTCTTCTTCAAGTATGGATAACGTATTCCTAATCGTAGATTATGATGTGCTTAACGAGAAAATGGTCTAGTTGAAATGTTACTGACAATGTTAAGACTGTGGTCAGGAGTTTGGCTGCAATATCCATCACCAACGCACAAGAATACGTACTTTTGATTACGAATACGCTTAATCACAAAGGTTACTTTATGTTTCAGACTCATGTGCGCTTTAAGATCTTGCTCTGCAATTAACTGAAATGCTGCATATTAATAATCGTTGTTTTCTTAATATTAATTACTTAAAGTTTTAAATAGCAGCGGATGAATAATAAGTACTGCTGCTGTCTGTTATATTGGTCATAATCTCTAAAATGACGCCGGATTATAATGACGTATTAGTAATGTTATCTCACAATGGTCTGAGAGCTGAAAATTCTTTGATAACGTAGTACTTCAACAGTACGCAAACCGCTAGCTACGTTTAATAGCAGTTTTTGCTGTGCGATAAAAAGCCCAAAAATAAGGAAATAAAAGTATGTTCCACAAAACTAAAATCTTCAGAATATTCGAAAAATATTACATTTTTAAGTTGAAATTATACGTTTATGATTTCTATAAACAGGTAATAGCAGAGCACTAGAAAATAAATGTAAAACACCGTTAAAATTAAAAAAATTATCTAATGGAAAATTAATATTAATAGTTACATATGCCTGGCATAATAATGTAAATATAGACAGAAAACTTTTAAAGGACGAATACGCTTAAACCCCATAAATGTTTGGGAATGCCTTTTTTTTTCATTAGCTCAGTGAATTTTCTGGGGAGAAGACAAGCAAACTCCACATATGAATTTGGGGCCGCGGTGGCTGAGCGGTTAGCCTGCTCACCTCCCACCAAGGCGAACCGGGTTCAATCCCCGGGCCGGGTCACTACCGGATATCCACATGTGGGATTCGCGCCGGACCAGCGGCATTCGCTGGTCGGCGGGTTTTCTCGGGGTTCTACCGTTTTTTCCCGCCTTTTCATTCCGGCGCTGCTCCATACCTCGTTCCACCCTCGTCGGCTCTCAAGACGTCGCTGTTAAGAGCCGCCCGAATAACTTAACTCTTCACTGACATGTGAATTTAAGTTAGAAATATATAAATTTAACAAATTGGTATAAAACCGTATAGCTTTGTGTGAGAAGACACGGAATGCGTGTGTCTGTCTCACAGCGAGAGCGACTTCGACGCAGCATGAAGACCGTCACACTCTACCAAGGTCGCGTGCGCTGCGGCAGTGATGCCACGTCGTTACATCACTGCGCTACATTTCATTTCTGCATTTCGATCGCCGATAATGAGCAGCGAGGAACTTCGTGTGGTGGGTAACCCCGTCTCCCTGGGAATGGAAAAGCTCGGCAGGGGAAGAAAGAGGCAAGAAGTCGTTGTCGCCTCTTTTTACGGGCGTGAATCTCATTTTCTCCCGCACGGAGAGCGGAAGAAGAAGAAGGAAGATGATTGGTGGCAGCTGGAGGACGGGGTGGGGATATCGTGCGGTTACGATAGTATCGCGTGTTTGGCGGCTCTCACGCTAGATGTCTCTGGCATCAGCTTGATTGCTGCGCGCCAGTCGTTAGGGCGCTTACACGATAAAAACACATTTAGTAAGCAGTTGTAAGCAAGGAGTAGAATATTTTCCAACGCATTGGCTCAAAGTACGGGACAACGCAGTGGCTACTGTTTACTGCAGTTGAAATATTTTGGAACATTGCATCAGTTTAGCCAATCAACGAAAAGCGTACATTTAAAAACAAATATTTTAAATTTTTTCTTTTTAATTATGCACTATAATATTGATTTAAATTTGAATGCTTCGAAAATATAACCACTAAAAACAAAAATACGAATAATGAAACAACTGTTTCCATTTTTTTTCGAATACATCACACACTAAGATGCGTTTCTATAGGTCAAACGTAAGCACTCGCATCCCTATAATATTAGTTGAATTTTGGAAGTTTTCGGCTCACTGCTTTATCCTTACTGCCTAAGTTGTTTATTGTGTAAAGCCCTTTGCAGGGCAACGGTCGACCCCATATACTAAATATGATGTAGACCGATTCTCGTATTTTGTGCATGTTCGAAACAAAAACCTACGCTTCATCAATACAACAGCCAAACTCACATGGACAGAGTGGTGAACGTATTTATTTTATAACTTTATTTTTGAAATAGATGCCACTTTATATCAATGATATATTTTTACCAATTACAATTCAATCTAATTGCATAAAAAATTGGTTAGAGGAACACTGAGAGATAGATGTAACTGAGCCAACCAAAATTTTATTTGTAAATGGCCAAAGAAATTTATGTGTTTGACTGAATAATATATTTTGTCGCCAGGCCGATTTTGTTGGCTCAAACACATGGTTAGTTCTTTTCAAGTGCATATTTTGTTAGCTAAACCAAATCAGTCTTGTTGAATTTCGTATTTGGTTTACTCAACAAAATATTTCGTTAGAGGAACTATATCTTTTTTGGCCATATACAAACACACGTTTGGTTGGCTCAACCAAACATTTTTCTCAGTGAAGTATAGAAAGATCTCGAAGCACTTATTAACGTAAACAGCGTTCTAACCTCAACTCTTACCCACGTCGTGTTTGAAGGCCGTATAGGCAGGATAGCAGCCCAATGATGTTACAAGGAGAACGGTTGCTATGCATCGCGGGTACGCACTCTACGCAGTTGTTCCTCTAGAGTCACGATAGCATGGAGTGATTGGCGGCTCGCACGCTAGATGTCTCTGGTATCAGCGGGATTGCCACGCGGCCGTTGCCGGAGAACGCCTACCGACCATCCAGGTGATTCTTTACTTCCGCCCGGCCACCGGCGAGTTAGCGTGAAGGACGCCTAGACGAGATTCCGTTCACCTTCCAGAACAAGTCAGCCTGTGCTCGCCTCACACACACGACATGCCTTCACATACACTTCGCTCTATCTCCCGCCTACCTGCAGACATTTTCACCTGTCTCGAGTTAGGAAGCACGGGAGCTATAAGTGTTACACTGGCACGCGCTACAATAGCGCCATCGCCTCTACGCGCAGGGCTCTGAACCGGCGTGCAGTGTTCTCGTAGTGCTGCGTCTACCTATGGCACTTTCAGTGGTGTCCCTCTCATTCTATTGACGAAAATGCTGTAGTAAAGTTCAATATGGGCTCCTATCGTAGTTGGATTCGTGTTCGACTAGTATGTTTTAAGATACAGTATTCTGAAAAAGCAGTTTTTAACTCTATATATATACGGTATGTGTGGTAACTTTAGAGTGTCATTCCTTCTTCGTCTGGGGCACGATGTCTTTTCGCAGGTAAGCATACTGGGGGCACGTTTAATACATTCGTCAATAAACCAGGAATTCAAACATTATTCTTGACGTTCCTCATCAACATTTTACAACATCCCTTCCAAACAAAAAACATGTTCAGCCCTTTGAAGAGAAGAAGCTTGCTACAAGAGAGTGAGAAGGAGTACAATTAAAAGATGTGTTTGTGTGTTTCTGTGGAGTCTGGAAATCTTAATAGTTCCGTAATTTTTAGCGTATTTAAATTTTTGTGGGAAAACATTATGTAGTGATGTGGCCCGACCAGATAGGGACAAATGTTTTTCTTTTGTTTCAAAGCGATATTGTGAAAGTTGGCCAATACAGGCCTAACTAAACTCCACAATCTCACTTTCCTGGACTCGCAATAGGCACCTGTGTTAAGAGGAATCCCTAACAAACCCTTCCAAACGCCTCAAGACTGCAATATACACTCTCGGGTAGATGTTTCTCTCGCGAATCAGAAGAAACGCTAAGATATTATTACAAGCAGCGAGAGTCAATTAATTAAGTTACAGATGCCATCGTGTAGCTTTCTTCTTTCTTTTAAAAAACTGCGCAAGAAAACGATAAAAAAATAATTCTTTAACATTTTCACAATTTTCATACTAACCCATACCCATATAGCACATTTAAATGAAGAATATCAAACGAGTGTCACTTTCCGACTTTCAGGATATCTAGGATCATCTATTTATAGCAAAGTTACATCCAAAAGACCGCCAACATATATCCAAATGTCCACCCAGTATCCAAAATGTGATAAAGATATTTTGGATTTCCTAAATACATTTTCATATATAGTCGCTTACAGTAAGTTATGGCCAATTGTGGTTTTGCAATATCGAATGGATATTCAGTAAGTGATACAAACTGATATCTACTACTGGATCTCCAAAGGATATCCATAAGAGTTTCACTTTAGGACTTAGATGAATTTTAGACATTGTGCATATAGATAGAACATCTGGTGTATACCCAGTGCTATGTGGGTATGTAAAATGTGATGGCTATAGATAATTTTTTTTTCCATAACTTTCATAGCGAAACGTCGTATTCACACAACATTTATTTGCTGAGATATGCGTACATAGTCTACTCGCAGTTTCTTCACACTTTTTTAATCAAACCTTTGAACATTCACACCACATATGACGTGTTTCGTTGTTTCCTTAATATGTAATATACCACAAGCGTTTCGTACTGTTAACATGCAAGTACTTCATCTATGGTTGTTTTGAAATTGTACGTATAATTTATCTACACATCATAATATTATTTCGCCGAGTGGGCACAAATGCGGTGCGTTGTTCCTTTGGTGTAATTTCCTAGATTCGGTTAAGCTTTTTTTGCATAAGGCGGAGTAATATCCTGGAAGAAGTAGAGCTTAAGCAGGGCTTTAGAAAGTTCAAAGTAATCAGGAATGGACTACCCATATTCCTGCCATATAATTTCCGTTATTTTACACCTTGGATATAATTAAAGGCATAGAATTTTAAGACAGGACTATTAATTTAAAAATTTATCTATGATTTCAAAGGTAAAAAACCCGTATCTTAATAAATTCTTAAATTTCAGTAATTTTTCGAGAAATGTTGCCGGTGAAATCTTTAGCCACAACGCTCCTGTAACGGAATCAAAATAAATACATTTCTAAGCCAAATACTTTAACCCAATGACACATATTATGTAACACTTTTTATCTGGAAATAAGTGTTTTTTTTTTTTTGTGGGGCGTCAAACAGATAATACTAAATATTTCCCTACCATTTACTCAGAATAAATAGAACTCTAGTCATTCAAACGAATAAATACACTACCAAATTATTATTGTCAGAATAATATATTATGTTTTACTAAAAAAAATCTTTTCTTACACTTGAATTAGAGGTGCTTATTTTACTTTACACTACAAGTTTCCTAGTAATTATTGCCACACAATATTTGACAATATATTTTTTGTGCTCACGCTTTATTGACGACCGTTTGCATTTAGCATAGCAACATGACGTGCTTGCGTAGTATGACGTCACGCTCGTGGGCTTCTTGTTGTGATGTTTCTGCTACAATAATTACCTTACCGCTACAGCGATTAAAATATTTTAAAATGTCAAAGACTATATGAAATCAAAGCATTTAGAAAAATATGGGGGGAAATTTTTGTACCTAGTACGTTTTCTTATGCGCATTTGTTAAATATATGGAACATCGCCCCTTNCGAGATCTTTGCTTGAGGAGGTCCACCGCAGGCTCGGGGCGAAGGTGGACCAGGGCAGGGTTCCGGTTAACTTTAATTTAGGAGACCTGTTTCTTTGCAAGAATTAGATGCTGGCAGATATGGGAAGGGATGTGACAGGGAAGCTGATACCGAAATTTACAAGGCCTTTCAGAATAAATATATTTCTCGCACCAAATACAGTAAGCCTTGTATCGCCCTGCTACAACAGGTTATTTCGCAAAGCTCACGTATCACAGTTAAGGTCTCATGTAAAACGATAGTAATTGTCGAATGCTAATGTCTGAGCCTGCAGCCTTGATGCCTTCTTGAGCTGTGTTCGTGCCTCTTGTTTCCTTTATCCTTTTCCCGTCTAATTTGGTTGTTCTGGGTTTCCCCTCTCTAATCCCTTGTTATTTTTGCTTGATTCCAACCTTTCCACCGAGTCGAGCCGAGTTGACCGTATCGCCGCTGTTGTGAGCCGAGATGAGGAGCGAGAGACGTCTGCTGGGGCTGTCAGTGGTCGTCCTGGTTCTCCCCCCCCCCTTCCTCGCCATAGCTGATGTAGGCAAGTGTACCTGATGCTCGAGAAGAGACCACTCTGATGGCGCTGAGTGGATTCCACTATCCCCAGCGACATCTTCGACATTTCGTCATTGAAACCTCAATATGGAGCTGATCCCTCCGTTTGTTTGTAATCGTCAAAACTGTTAAATGTAATTTTCAATGTGTATGAGGGAACTCTCTCCTACGTTACAACTATCGTACTATTCTACTACTCTTCATTCTGTTCCACGTGCATATGTAGTTTTCTTCTTCAGTGTTTGTGTCTGCTGAGTCAAGATGATCAGAGACGGTCACCAGAGCACTGGTTAAGGAGTGGGGGTTGCGACAGTGGCACCGCCGCGCCCATTGTTTCTGGATTGCTCCTCTGTAATGCGGCCTGCTCCTTGGCCGAATCAGAAATCTCCTGTTTTCTCCCCTCATTTACTGCCCTTGATTACCCCTTCTTGTAAATAAGCTTTTTTTTTTAATTCAGGGGCTAGTTTATATAAGTTGTTATACGCCTTGTGCCTCATTCTACGCCTGTGAAGAAGATCGTCGGGTTGACGCCTGCTAGAGCTAATTTAAATTGTAATATCAGCTAAAATTGTCAGTTTACGCGTTCTTGGACGAGGGTGCTATGAGACGCCGTTTAAATAATGTAGTTGCGTGAGTGGCTGATTATGCTGGAGCTTGTAACACGGTGAGTCGTGGTCGCAGCTTTTCAATTGCGGGTCAGTTTGAGGTTTTTGAAATAATTGCGTGGCGTAGTATTGCGTTTGTCTTTGCTTTTCAGTGAGTTAGGTTATTTCTAAAATCTGGTTTTGGACTCCTGCCTGAATTATAATTTCGGCCTAACTAATTTCTTGCTTCTCTGTATAGTTTCAGTTGCTGTAAAGTGTTGTATAGAGTTTTTGTCTGCAGCCCAATAATTTACTTAAATTATAATTGTATCGTGCAATCACGACTTATGCGTTGGGTGTAGTCTTTTGAAGTGTTCTAGTTTTAATCGTCGATTATTTTATTCGATGGAGCTATGGTTAGGTTCTACGGACTGGCTACAGCGATTCGCTATTTTATCGTAATAATTTATTTTAAATTTTAACTTTTTTTTCACGTAAAGGGGCTGTACTGGGCCTGAAACGCTGCCGTGCTTTATTCAAATTGCTCCACTAAATACCTTGAATTTATTTAGTCATCAATGTAACTATTTGTATTTTAGAAACGTTTTAATATTGCTCTGCTCGTTTTTTCAATTAAATATTTATTGCATATTTTGAAGTAACGTAATACTTTTTAATAAGCAATTTCGTAGCAATATGATTTTTTGTATATGTGTTTGAAGTATTTCTAGTCAACAGATTTACTTTTTGATATTTTTTAAACGTTTTAAATTTGTTGTCATGTTTGCCAGTTAAATAGTTATTGTACTTTTGAGCTATGCAAATAAATTGAAAGAGCAATTTATCTATTTGTATGAGTACTTTAATATTTATTTTTTGCATTGTGAGCCTTTGGCGTTTAGAAATGTACATATCATAATTTTTGTAAATGTTAAATGCAAATGTTTAATCTTGTGTTGCTAACTTGTAAAATACTCTGAAATTACAGAACTTGAAAGTGACATCGTCTTAGTATTATTTTTGCTACGGCACACAATTATAAAATATTAAATTTGTTGTTATCAGATACCCTTACAATTGTGTAACTTTTCTTTTTGAACCGTAGTCCTTACACGCCTTAGGCACTTCTGCGAGAAATATTACAAAACTAAACATATCCTCTAGTGCGATACATGCGATGTCATGAACTAACTTATCCAAAAGTTTAAGCTCAGAGCGCATTAGTGACGTTTAAAATGGAATTCCCCTATGATCAATGGCGAAGCACATATTTGCTACAAACATTTATTCGGAGTTACAAAACTCATATATTTTACTTTTGCCGCTTCAAAAACTGCGAATCCTGAGAAAATGACTACAGACTTGATATACACAAGTCTAAGATAATCACTGAAGGAAATTAAAATTTCAATTTTTTGTATATGATACATCCACATATTTAAACTGAGTGTATATATATTGTAATATTGTGTCGTTTTTCCTCAAATTTAAAGTGGTGGGATGTTTCTAAAGACGCTGAACGCTTATTTGACTTCAGAGAAATAGCACATTGCGTTTGGCTATTTTACTCTACCTACTTTCCTAACTACTAATTACAAAAAGGACGGCGTTATAAAAATAAATAAGGCGGAATTAAGGCGTAACTTCAGTGCGCCTTTTCTTGCGGGAAATGGAGGCTTATTTTGAGGCGGGCCGGCAAGTATCTTGTAAAAAGCCGGCAGCGAGCATAAAGACAGTCTTCGCGCAGAGCAATCCTATTAAATAATCTTCTCTACGTCCGCCGTCTTTTCTTCCTTCCATGTGCGACCTCTGCTCCCCTCTGCCCCGACCCCACCCCCATCACTCAGCTGCGAGGCTGTAAGCTGTACGACGGACTCTATAGAGCTCGTCTTTAAGGACCAGAATCCAATCTCATTGCAGGGTGTATTCAAGAGAAGGCAGCCGTGGGCCTCGCTGCCGCTGCGCCGAAAAGTTTTGATATGGCGCGGAGCTTGCAGCAGGAGATGGCGAACTGCGCGAAGGTAGTAAAAGGCGGAAGGTGAGGCATCATTTCACATCAAAAACCCTTAAAAATGCCACTGCCTACCGCTTTTTCGATGCCTGTGGGAAACGAAATTGAAACTGTACACAAATAATAACAGTTCTCCCAGACACGCGTCGTACTCAGGTGTACAGGTCGCGTGTCAACAGAATCACGGCAGCGCTGATATTATTCTCCTTCTTTTGACTCGTGTTCCACGAGTAATGTGCATTTGCTCGCGTATTTCAATTGTTTCCTGGAATATTTAATTCCACTTCATCAAACGAAATTGAGTTGTTCTACTGTTCCGGGCCTTGAGCATTTTATTCATGTCGTGGTTTTTCCGAGTGAAGTTCGAGAAAAAAAGGAAGACATTAATAATACTGGCATCCGCGCGCCTTTGGAAGAATTCAAGTTAGACGCACGAGTACTCACTGTTGCCACATTGAGACCATTATCGGGTTGAATGGATTAGTTACTTATATTATATTTGAAATAAAAATTGTAAGTTGCAGTCAGTCTAGGCCAACTTCAGAAACTCTGCTAAATAATATATTACGTTGTTATCCAACGATATGGTTTTAATATTTTTACGATGCGGGCGCAATACCAGAAAATACATCTACCCTAAAACATGCATCGCAACCTAAAACGAGGGTGTAGCTCATCAAAATGTACGGGGTATAAGAATAACTACTAACCTGGGTTTCTCGCTTATAGAAAATAAACAATAACCAAGCCAACATCGAAAAAAAAAATGTATTAGTTCCGCCTACGAGACTAATAGTGTCGTGAGGCAACTCAGAAAAACTCAAATTTAATTAATTAATACATTACTAAAAAAAATTACTATCAGGGTGGTGAATAACTCACTAGTCTTAAATCGCGAACTGTTATCGAAAATGACCAAATATCTATTGCAGAAGGCTTGCTCTATAAAAGTACAATAAATTTCAACTTCTCATAGAAACGGAAAGTTAAGACGTGAATTAACCAGTTATCTGGCCAGAACTAAAATTGACGTATTTTTCATTTTCAGTATTACGTAAATTAATACATATAACAACAAATAAAATTCAAATAAAAGACGGGAATTTCGTAATCGTTAATACGCGGCAATTAATTTAAAACGTTGAGAAAAAGGATTTGTTGAATCATACAAAGTTTGCGTACCGCAAATAAATTAAAATTGTTTGAATAAGGGCAATGGAATACTTTTTGTTTAAACCAAATTATTTGGTTGTTCTTAATCAGTTTCCTCAAACTGTAAGATTTTGTTGTGTTGGTGCAAATAAGCATTTGTTTGATTCTACTTACAGTAGTTTCAGTTAATATAAAAAAAGAATATTGAGCCGGCACGAGATAAGAACAGATTTCACCGCCATAACAAACAAAGCTAAACTAACTATTGAGGAAATCGTACTTTTTTAAAAGGATACTTAGTAAAATACTTGTCAACGTGCTAAAATAATTATTTCAAGTTTAACAACTTTATTTTAAAAGTTTCGTGTTGAAATTATATTATTATGTTTTTATACCACTATTAAGCATAAATTAATGCACCAGCACACTCCATTACCATCCTTATTGTTGAAAAAATTACAAACAAAATCTCGAGTTGTATTTTGTAACGAAGGCAATAAAATTAGTGGCCAAACAAATTTGTACAGTTGATTCTACAAAGAAATTTTTGGCAGTCTATTTTTTCTAGGAACAACACGGAGGTTTTTTATATTTAATTTTCAGCTTCGCCCATTTCGCAGAAATTCTTCATTTTCGCGTCATTATTGTGGATCCATAGTAATTACTGACAATTTAAGGTCATAGACAATTACATTATACGAGTCGTTAGTATTTTTATGCGTAATTTTAATTGTGTGTTATCTGCTAGTTTAAAAAGTCGAGAACTTTTTAACGAAATATAAATATAATCTTGACTAATGCAAATTCTCTAGTATCGTACATTATTAGTTATTGCTATGGATCCGAAATTATGACGCTTCAACGAAGAATTTCTGCAAAAGCGATTAAGTTGAGCCTTAAGTGTTTATTTTGTTGGATAATCTAAATTAATTTTGCTGCTCTTCAAATTTCGGTTACTGCAAATATTGTATCGAGGCAAATAAATGTATTTTTGGCCCACAAACTAAAGTTTTGTTTACTGGAGCTAACCTTTCTCTGTGCATATTTATCTTCCCAATATAACTTACTTTCATATTCCCGCTTCTTCATAAAATTTAACTAATTCTGGACAAAGTGTTTTGCGTTCGCAGACGTCTCTCAACCGTAGGGTGTACCAACTTTCCGCAGGGCAGAGGGTGGCATCACTGCTGGCTGGTAGGAAAACTGGAGCCCTTGCCACACGTCGTTGACGCATATCCACCATCACCCGCACTCTACATTGCAGTTGTTCTTTAATTAAAACTACGCCTCTGTGGACCGGTGCTTCGCCTAGTCTCAAGGCCGTATTTCACGATAAATGTATTATTTCGCTATCTGAAAGATATTTATATAAGGACCACATAGATGTAAACATTTGTAGTCAAATTATTATAGTTTTCGAAAGATAAGACTGGAAAAGTCGAAAATTTCGGAAAATGAGAGCTTACGTTTCTATGCTCCTAAGTATCGTTGCCAATTAAATCACATCGCCATGTTATCGATATCATACACACAACATATTAATTAAGTGTCAAGGATATTTGAAAATCGAGATTCTGGTACTATTATCCTCAGTCTATTTTAAAATAGCTATTGATATTTTTGCCAACACATTTTTATTTATCCTAGAGAAAATAATATTAATATTTATTACTTACTTTACCAGGGATCCAAAATTTGTAAATATTATATTTTAATAAAAGCGAGATAGAGGTGCGGGTACTTTATCTAATTTGAGAGCACAGGTGTCTCTATTTACGTACACTACAAACTACAATATTAGACAAGTACACAAAATATATTACTACCACCTGAACATTTGACTTTCCTCTAGTCGTGATAACTAATGCATTACCAATGTCATAAGCAGAAAAACGCATTGTTATTTGTAACTAGATTATATTATACTATACCTGGAATGCGATTAATTCAAATCTTTTGAAATCAAGTTCTGACATTTATTCTCCCCGTAACTGCGTATAAGGAGGCAAGTCAGATGACCACCTTTAAAATGAGATGAAAAGTGAAAACAGTCTTAGACTGCCCAGAGATATGGTAAGAGAAAGCTCTATAGAGTTTGGTGCATAAAACCACAGGTGGTAGAACGGAGATGGCACGTTTCTGGAGGGCGAAGAAGTAGTGTCTAGATAGCAGCTTCGCTCTCAACATGCCAACTAATTACTTCCACCTGATGGACCACAACAGCTGTATTTGAATTGGAGTGGAAATACGTGAGATTAACACACTGTAGTCTGCATGTATCCAGAGAGAAGCCAGGAGTGAGTCGCCTTTATCCATCACTGAAACAACAAGTCTTCTGATGTGTGTTGTACTGGTTGACATGAAACCTGACACACTGTCCTGCACAACGTCCATTATTGACTGGTCATCAGCCATTGGTATGCCGAGTTGATTTACCACCCAATCAAATATCCTTTAAAATGAAAAAAAGATCTACTATTTACCGTGTTATATTAAGTGTTGACAACAAATTATTTTTAGACACAAATATTTTTCTGCGGGTTTGTAGTGTTTTTTTAAGATCCTGTTAAGAATTCTGGCAAAGGAATGAATCTGTACGAGTATCGTTTTTAAGGACAAAGAAGTTTTCAAAATATCGTTGTCATAAGCATAAAAGTAAGTCACTAACATGTGGCAGACAACATTCATTGGCGACAATATATCCATTATTCTCATAAACACCCCCTGACAAGAAACATCAAACACAAACACTATTTAATTGGCCCTGACGAATGACAGTACAGTTTAGAATTTTCGTTGCAAGTTCTAAACTTGCACTTGTTTCTGCAGCCGAGCGAGTTAATGGAAGATATCGCTAAAAGGAGTTGGCTGGCCTGTCAGAAACGCATGTCTGCCCTTCTGACCACCATGAAGATGGAATGATATGACGTTAGGTAGGAGGATTCAGTATGTTTGTGCTTACTTCCAGCCTCTCTGGAGCCTTGCTGAAGTTCAGTTATTGGTCCGCCCACTACGCGTCTTTCACTGTAAGAAGGTATAGGTGTCTGCATCAGTATTACTTCAACACTCCATTCACTCTCGAAATTTCCTTGAAATTCTGGTGAACTTAGGACTTGCTTTAGCTCATGGCTGAGGTTTACTGTAACTCGCAAAGGTCTACGGTTCAAACGCTTAAGTTGGACCAAAAGTGCCATGTGCTTGTGAACCAACCAACGGAGGTTGCGCAATAATATTTCACAGTCCTGCTGTAGTAAAATGTATACTCACACCTATGTTTAAATGATTTACGCCCCTTGCCCCTTGGCCACGTGTGGTTAATGCAGAAAACACAGTAAGAGGAATGCTTCCTCTATCCGCGGGAACCGTGTCCGAAAACGCGATAGTGTTAGCAACTTCCGTTTATTTAGTTACCATTGTTTTCTTTTCTCTTTATTACTCCCACAGAGTGATAAATGCGAAGCTTCCTTCACAAGAAAAGTATAGCAGGCTGTTGTTGCACGTATGCAGAAATTAATCATGCATATTTGCTTGCTTCCTCTAGCAGCGAGAATGCATTATTTTGTTAGTAACACAGTAGTTTGAGTATTATTGTAGTCCGGTAAGTAAATGCATATGACGGATGTTCTTATTTTATTCAGCAAGCCAACAGCAAGTGACTTAAGAGCTGTGCCATAAATCTTTGAAAACCCAACTGGCTGCCTGCCAAACGCGCAGTAGTTGCCAGAGAATCACCATAGCCTGCACTTATGGGAGAAGCCACACAGTATCTCATTTTCACACTGTAGTCGTTTTTTATTTTTATGTTTTCTCCCTACGGTAAGCTGAAATGTTGCCAAGTAAATGAATTATTAATATTAAATTGCTGAGACGGAATTGTTTGAAAATGACGACGGCCCTGAAGTAATTTGCAATTTTGAACTTCAATTATCTTGCAATTATAAATATCTGGGTTATCCCATTTTTTTTTAGTTCTTTGGAACATGCAAGACACGATAATCTCCTCATTGATGGAGATACGCTGAAAAATAGGAAATGTAAAACTGTCAACGAACAGCAAGTTACAAGTCGTCAGCTATTAGTCACATAGCGATGGTACCCTCCGTACATGAAAACATATAAAGATAGCTGACACGCTCCTTAAGTACAAAATCATAGGCGTTTTCTAACCAAGGTATGAGAAGTCATCGTGACAGACTACCAAAATTTTATGCATTAGAGCAGAGTAGAGTAGAGAACTTAGTGCGTCTCTTAACATCGAGGTATTTTAAGCCTGTATGCTTAAGAGCACTACCATAAAACATATTGCAGCATTTTACTAGTATGTTAACATTTGGAGCAAAATTGTATTTTATGAAAGTTTAACATTTGCATTGTGGAAGTACCAAGCATTTGCAGTAGGTTTGGCTTGCCTCTAGTGTTCATCGCACAAAGATGCTATGTACTATTATGGACAGGTAAATGTATTCTGAGGACACGCTTACGTTTTATAATCAGAGATTGAATATAATATGCAATTTATGTTTAGTAGTTTACTTAATTCCTCCGATATAATACCGCGCGTACTACCTAACTAGGATGTATATTGAAATTCACTTCTTCAAAGATAGCTTTAGTGAGTTAACTTGACGGACTATTTGCCAAAAATAATAATGGAAAATTCTGTGTATGCACAAGTAAATTATATACATTAGCATTATATATCTAGCACATAAATGCGAAGTTAATATTCATTAAATGAAGAAATAAATAAGGTCTTTATAATTAAGTGGTTGAAAGGATATAATTATTCGTCTCTCTAAATAAAATTGCATTTTAAAGATCATACGCATATTTGAATAATTTAATTTTTTACTTTCTTCCAATACAATTTTCAATTTTTTTTTTTTACATTTTACAAACAACAAAATCACACGACAACAAAAAGGAGAAAGAAATCATATACATTCAAGTTTAACTTGACAAATACAAGTCACTCGGCTGCAGGCAGCGCCGCAAACTTTTGTTCCTGCACATTGAGTAAGTAGAAGTTACATCGGGATTGGATTATTATTTATGAGATACTTCGCGGAAGACTGAATCAAAGCAAACTGCAGAGAAGAAGTATCAAGTCCCATGCTGCTTGATCTGGGATAAAACTAGTTAACAACTGAGGCAGTGGTCAATAGGCGACTAGAGGAGTCTCAGGTATACAGAGGATTGTGGAGTCTATCCTACATATTATAAAACAGTAGAAACTATGGTTAAAGGCTGTTCATGGTATAGAGAGCACCTCTGAGATAAACCTTAGGAAAATGTCACTGTGCATATATATCTACATGCATATTTTAACGGGCACACAGAACGCCATGCATCCAGTAAATTTGGCAACAACCGAGGGAAAGTAGTTCCATGTTTACAAGTTAAATTAAAAGTTTTAGGTAAAGATTTGGGAACACTGAAATATTTTTTTTAATATTGTGCTTTATTTAATGCATATGAACGTAAGAATTAGCAAATTTGTAAAATATTTTCTTTTATAATAGTCGTACAGTTTCCTTCAACCGACGCACGAACAAAGTGACCAGACCCGCGGCAATGTAAATTGTTCATCAAGTAGAAGAATACACAGGAATTCCTATAGTGTTCAGCTTACCGTCAACAGCCTATAACATTCTTACCGCTTGTTTCGTTCAGTTATGGTGCCCAAAGTTGCCTCAAAATACATAACTTGTACAATTAGTTGTGGAAGGATGAAGAGTTGCGCACATATTATACTCAACCGGATGCTTCAACATTTATAAAATGTCAGTAAACTCTCAGATAATTACGTTTCGCCTTGACGCTTATTTTCCGTCGTTATAATCTATCCGTCACGATAGAGAACACTGGGATGTGAATTCGTCCCACTTCGTATAGCCGCGAACAAAACCAGAATCACGACCATACTGATATGCTTGATCGTACACGCCATCTTGAAATGATATATCTGTATAACCACCTGCTCTGGGTCACTAGCCAGTTAACATGTCGTATCGACGCCGGTGTCTTCATCTACCAGAATTTTATATAACAACAATCCTACACTACGCTATAAATTGTAACAAACCGCAATTACAAATATGCACATATGTTAACTTCATTTTACGCAATACGGTAACAACAATACCAGTAATAATAAATAACCATTTCCTCATTCATAAGACAAGTGACAATTTTTCAATCACTTCATAAGTTTGAAAGAATTCTGTGAAGATACTTTAAAATTAATATAATATTTGGGGCACAACAGGGGTAAAAGTTAAGGTCTTGTTGTTTTACTGTATAGTTTGATTGGGAAATATCTTATAAGCCATAAACGAAGTTGTCAGTTGCGCTCGCAGCCTTACAGTTATTTGCTGAACTAATGAGTAACGAATGGTTAGCTTTCTGCACTATGGTCCAGATATGTCCTTGTAGGATCGTGAACATACTCATTTGTTTTCCTTCCGCTTGTCAGGACATTCCCCTCAGAGGCCCTCGAAGCTGATATGTGGACTCAGCAGAGGTAGCAGGTCGTAGGACACATGGGCGTTGGCCGGTGGGAAATGTAATTAACGNAGCTGATATGTGGACTCAGCAGAGGTAGCAGGTCGTAGGACACATGGGCGTTGGCCGGTGGGAAATGTAATTAACGTCCATCAGCAAACTGGTGTCATTAATCCACATTTTCAGCATTCTTCTTTATACCGCTTGATCATCATTTTAATTCCCTTTATCAGGAAAGAGAGTTTCTAATTCTTTAGATGGCACAGCTCACAACCGATAAATATTTAAGTAACACAAATTTGAGTAATATTAAAAAAGTCCTGGTTTAAAAAATAGCCTTTCGATAGTAAACACGTTGGGTTATTTACACTATGTTCGGTGAAGGAAATAATTTCTAACCAAGTAAAAGTTATAGTCATATGTTGGACAAAGTTTGTCTGGTTAAATTAGGCTAGGATGAGTTTCCTGTTATTAAAATCACAAAAGCGGATAAAAATTGCATAACTTGTCGTGATTATAGCAATTAATTTAAAAGTGTGATTAATGTAGATACTGATAAGCGAAGACGAGGAATACTCAATGCCCTTAAAAAATGTTTTAGCATGTACAATTTTCTCTACCAAATACAAAAAACTAGTTTATTTACATGTTTGGATAGCTTCGTTGACATTAGTATTAAATTGAACATACTATGTACCATGTCCCTCTCTATCGTAACAAATGGCCAAATGTCCGAAAGGGTTCAACTTATATTTGTGACTGGTAAAGTATTTAACAAGTAATGTATAATACAGTGCTACTATTCCCTAGTTTTGCTGTACACCTCACAGATACACAATTGCCACTGCGTTAGGCCAATAATAATTTGTTTTACCATAAGGCTATAAATAACACTAACAAAAGTATGAAAACAGTCACACACAACCAACGACTGTAGAAAGTTTCAGGATTGCGAAGAAGAATCATATTGATTGCTTGTAAATTCTTAGNGTCACACACAACCAACGACTGTAGAAAGTTTCAGGATTGCGAAGAAGAATCATATTGATTGCTTGTAAATTCTTAGCATAAATACCTTGGTTCTTTTCACCCCTTAATAGACTCACACTAATACTAACACAAATAAGTTAACTTCTACTATCGTTATATGTTCCATTTTAAAACTTAACTTATAGCAGCAGAAAACACAACCAAATATATATATCAGTTTACGTGGCCTGCTATACTATCGCTTGTTTNGAATAAATACCTTGGTTCTTTTCACCCCTTAATAGACTCACACTAATACTAACACAAAGAAGTTAACTTCTACTATCGTTATATGTTCCATTTTAAAACTTAACTTATAGCAGCAGAAAACACAACCAAATATATATATCAGTTTACGTGGCCTGCTATACTATCGCTTGTTTGTAGAATTTGGTATGAATCTATTAATTGTTTGCTGAGGTATAACAAAAAATTTATTTATTCATGTGGCGCTACTTTAAAAAATGGCAGATAAAAGTGACTATTTGTTGGCGTATAGGATGATTGTAATAGTTACATCCAGCATACAGTGTTGGCCAAAATGGACGAAGCAGTATTGTAAAATATTTGCTGAAGTGTACAATACACACAGACACAACATGATTGAATTTTTTCCACAGTGTGTGTCTCGCAAGTGATATTTGCAGCTCAGGAACTCTTGCATCAGCCAATTTCCGTAGGCTGCCAACAACATACAAGAGACAATGCGAGTACACTAATCAAAACTACCACTGACTACAGATCAAAAAATACTCACAGAGACATGAATGGAAATAAATGTGATTTGATTGCATAATAAATATTGTAGTTGAAACATTATGAATTGGTTTACTATCTGTGGAAATACTAAATATTATTTAGCAGCTCTTTCTATGTTTTCAAAATTTGCTTTGTTTTGTGTGCCCGTAACGTTTAGCGTAGCCCTCTCGTACGTATCGCTTATTTGTAATATCAGTTTCTTTAAAATAATATTTCAAAATATGTGAATTAAATTAATAAATATCTTTTTCAGCCCATCTCAGTTGGCAGACCATGAGAACTCAGTTCAGAGGCTCAGTAGGCATACAGGTAGAGCAACTTCAACTAACTGACGATCCAAGATGGCGTAACGTCAACCAGATTAATTATCCCAAAAATCCTTAATTATCTTATTGGTTGTAGTATCTGCGACGAAAATTCATTATACTTAACTTAAAATACATCATGATTATGCAGCAACTCTTGAAGTATTCCGTAGCTGGTTCCGCAGGTCGTGCGCCTTAGTCTTCCCTCACTAGGCTTTCGAGCCATAGGTACGTCACTAGAGTCCTTGCTGTACCACACGCACTCGCGGAAGTTCAAACTTGGCTTTATTGATAATCCGCGCAGGTGGCGGCTGCAGACTTCAAAAATTACTCTTCAAATGCCGCGCATCTTCGTCCTGTCGGCAGTCTGCGTTTCAATACGGGACTTTGGCCAATTAACCAGCAAATTAAAATATCACTCAGGCCAATGACCCACTAGGTCATCACCCGCCTGACGGGAAAACCAAGATGGCCTAAAGGCTTAAAAACTGCATACTTAAACGACGCCTTTAAACATCTTACCAATCACGAGACTGCTGCGTCATATTGTGCAGATACGTCTTGCGTTACCATAGCAACCAAACACAAAATTCCTCTATGCAAAATGGCACACATCAAAATAATATTGTGAATGAAAATATGTGATATAATGTTAAATGAACTTGCAATATATAATATGGATTAGAGATGTAGTTAATAAAGTATATCTGCAACAAACAAATAATAAATAAAACCAATCAATATTACATTAGCATACACATTGCGAAAATAAACTGAGATAACTGTGACAGGTACAGTTTAAATAGCGTTTATTTGAAGCGTTACATTGTATTGCTGTAATTTTGAAAATAATTCCCTTATTCATTTACATTTCATATGTTTACATGGCCTAGCAAAGCATTACTGATGTGCCAAATTTGGCAAGAATTGCTAAAGTGATTCCTGAGATAAAATGTGGTTTAAATCGGCATGATAGTCCCCGACATATGACATAATACCCTAAACATTGCAATTGCTACCATTTTTTAAGTAAGCAGTTGGTGTAGTCGAAAACTATAAAAGTCGTACGTAGTGACAAAATACATACTATAGACCGACTATGGTGATATTAAGTTCATGCGTTCAAAAGATTTTCGGGTACACACCTATTCATAGACATACATGCAGTAAAGCGATCTCATAAGCCTATCTTTCCTTCGGAAAGTATGCTAAAATCACTATGCATTTAAGCCGCACTATTTTTATTGGGGTCTTTCCTATAAATTTACACAAATATATTAGTCTTTTTTGACCTCTTTACGAAGAATGATAGGATTAATTTGCCTTCATTCTGAAATAGACATAGGCTTATATCACCTGTCTGTGTGTCTGTGTATGAATTTGTGTGTATTACTGTGCGTCTGTGAGTGTCTGTATGTGTGTGTGCGTGTCCTATCACCCCTCCTCTCATAAAAACGTTTGAACCGGTAAATTGAATTTCATCAAACTCTGTACATATACTATAAGACTTAGTAACGACTTCCCACTTTTGTAGTTTTCGACCACACCAGTTACTCGTTTTCGACATTACTGTCACTTTAAAATTTAAATTACAATCATTTAACCGATCTTACCCATTTTAGTTATCTTAACAGTTTATTAAGTAGGCATTAAATATATATATAAAGTTATTGGTCCACCGTTTTGGAAAATATCAATACATCAAAAATATAGTTTTTAAATTGTATGTCGGAAAATGCAAAAAACCAATTTCCACCAAATTCAAAATGTAAGTAATACTATAGTAGGCCATGTAAGCATATGCCACTTGAATAGATAAAGCATTTATTTTAAAAATTACGGCTTTCAAATATTTGATATTAATTTACTTACCTACCACTCAGTTTGATCGATTTTCACCAAACTTGGTAACCGGTAAGTGCGTGTTACAAACATGAATTACCTCAATAAAAATCATGGTTTTGTCCGTGATTTTTAAAGATTTAGTCACATTAAAAATTTTTTATTATATCAACAGAACACATTAAACGTTTAGTACCAAATTTAGCAAAAATTATCTTGTTCTACAGGAGGCCATGAAAAATGTTTGCATTCAGTAAAGCAGACACTTATTATTTTCAAAACCAAATCGGTCACATTAAGATTTTAGCTTAGTATTTGTAAGATAGCACCTCGTAAATTAATAAATATTTTACGTCATATCTTGGGTAAACTTTTGATTTTCACCTAATTTAAGAATCAACTATTTTTATGGTGGGCCATGTCAACTGGCATGTTTTAAGTGGGTCAGGCAAAAATTTCAAAAATGGCAGCCATAGAAACACTTAAGTTTAAAACACTACATTTACGAAACCATTGAAATAATTTCAAATTAATTTGGTGAGATTGTAGCATTTGTTAAAACCATGAAATACCTTCGTACAGAGCCTCTTTTACCCACCGTTTTGAAAGATAGCGCTACATGAAAAAATAAATTTTTATACTGCTTCTCTGGAAACAATTATACGATCCCCGCCAAATTCAAGCGACAAAGTTACACTTTTGTAGCCCATCTCAATTTGTATGACTAAGCGAAGCTGTCGCATATTTTTATCATAAAAGCCTTGTAAATATTATAATTTAGTATGCGATACGTCGCAAATAATTTCAACCCAACGTTATTTGCACTCTACCACAAACATGTACTTTACTAATACACAACATTTTTGTCCTCCGTTTGTAAAGATAGCATCACGTGAGAACATTGTGCTTTTATGCCATATATCAATGACCATTCACTCGATTCGCACCAAATTTTTTACGCTAGTAGTACAATAGTAAGGCAAGGCAACTGACATGATTTGAAAGGCTCACATGCTTGATTTTTAAAACGCCTACTGTGTAAATATTTCAGGTTATTAAACCCTATTTACCAAAACACTATACCGATTACAACCGAATTTGTTGCTCCTAATTCTACCTCCGTAATGCAGTTGGGTGCATATTAGCTTAGAGTATGATGTGTGTTCTGGGTTATTTGCAATTGTCTCTGTAATATTGCTTATGTTTCTGGTTCCATGCCTAGTGATAACTTTGTTAATAAAGAGACAATATCATGCTACAATGTACGCTTTTAATAACATAAAACATATCTGCTTCCGTATAGAGAAAAGTGGGCTCATTATTTATGTCGGTCATTTTTTTTTCTGAAGTTATTGTTTCGTAAATAAATATTTCATCATTTAAACTGTTTAAGGCAGTTACACATGAAATGTTGGCATGGTGTGATGTTCTCTATCTGTACTTCTTTCTCGCTATCAGTATTGATATTATGAAGCTCTGTTATGGCAGCTGATTGCCTTGGATATTTGGTAAGCTGAAACCCCTGAAAGTGGTTCGCATAGATGATAATGTATACAAAGGCATTGGAGAGCGAACACGAGAGAAATTGGAGTGGAGTGAAGAGGTTTGGCTTGTTCTTTACATCGAGGTCTTGAGAGCCGAGGTGAGCATGGAGCAGCGCTGGAATGCAAGGGAGGGGAACGGAAGAACCGTGAGAAAACCTGTCTACTAGTGCCATCCTCTGGCACAATTCCAGCGTGCGAAAACCAGGAGTGACTCCCTTGGTAGGAGGCGTTGCGCTCTATCCACCGAGCCACCGTGGCACCTGCAAGCGAAAGTGCAGAAATTCTACTGTGATTTGGTTGCAGATCATAATGCACAAGCTATTGTGGCACTCTAAATACACTTTTGTTTCGCAGGATTTCTGAAAATCCTCTATTGCAGATTACTGTTGGAAATGCCGAAACCTTTCTCTGCGCTCACTATTCAATCATTATATGCAGAAGTGGCAGTTATAAGGTCACTTTGTTTCTGTGTATTTTTATCTACATTTTTAAAATTATTAAACAAATTGTTTCTTCGCCTGTTAAAAATACTTGAAAACGATATAACATTCATTTTGTAAAAACTGGAAAAAATGTATTCAAAATATCACAGGCTCAGTTACTGTATGTATTGAACTTCTAAACTTGATATGTCCCATTTGGTTCAGCCTAGAAAACATTTGACGGCAGATAGAGTTCCTCGTTCAAAACAGACAAAGTATATGAAATAATCATTATATCAGTAATTTTCGAAAAGCATTTGTGAATAATATTATTATGCATATGGATACCGTTCATATAACAAGGTATAATTAATATGCTCCAGGCAAGGCTCAACATTTTAAATTTTAGGCCGATAAAATTTGTTCGATTGTTGAAGTGAGAAATATAAAAATGTTAAGCTATTTATTTCTTTAAAGAAGCTATAGAAATATAAATAGAAAATATTAAATGCAAACAATATGGCAAAGCTATTGAGTGATACTTTTACTGTACAGTGGCATTCCAAAAAACATGTATATAACAAAAATAACTTGTTACTTGTTTTTGTAGGAGAACATTTTTAATTTCAGTTTACTTGTTAGCGTTTCTTTTCAACTTTCTCTTCAGTCACAATGAAACCGTAAAAAATATATACAACTGCGTGTTTTACGACGAACAGTGTGAGCTGTGGAGATGTATACCGGGAAAACTGAACCCTAAAGGAANATATACAACTGCGTGTTTTACGACGAACAGTGTGAGCTGTGGAGATGTATACCGGGAAAACTGAACCCTAAAGGAAATATACAGGAGAGATTATATCAATTAGCAAACTTCAAGCTCAAGGAACTACGGGAAAAAATTAGATGAATAGTAGAAAGGAAAGGGCACGAGTTTCTTCAGATGTATTTAATATTACGATGTTTTCATAACAAGCAAACTTATTCACGAACACAGAGAAATAAAGAAACTCGACGTTTTCTGCTAAGCCAGCCATTCAAGACATTATTAATACAGTTTTTTTTTATTATTGCAACTTCTGTATACTGTCTATGTTTGGACCATAAACTGAATTACATCTAAAGCAGTGGGTCCAAATAATTTGCAAATTAAATTCATAAAAAAAATTATGAATTTTTTTAACTGGGCCGATTGCTGATATTTTTAACTGTTCGTTGGAAACTGGGGTTTTCCTAAGCCAATGGAAATTTGCTTGCGTAAGACCACCAGCAAAATTCAAATCTCCCAATTTCTGCAAAGACTATAGACCAATTAGCGTTTTGCCTGCAATATTGAAAGTAATTGAACTTATTGTTCACAGTCAGCTCTACGTTTATATTAACAACGGCGATATTTTATCTCCATACCAATCTGGTTTCCGTCCTAAGCACATTACTGCTACAGCCTTGGCACATGTTGCGGATGATGTAAGGAAGGAAATGANCAGCCTTGGCACATGTTGCGGATGATGTAAGGAAGGAAATGAATAGTAGGAAGCTAACCGTTTTAATACTGCTAGATCTCAGCAATCCTTTCAACACTGTAAGTCTTTAAAAAATTGGCATCGCTTTTCCATCTTCCTCCAGTTGCAGTGCAGTTGTTTCAATCATATCTTACTGGTCGTGATCAGTGTGTTAAAGTGGCTAATTCTACGTCCAAATGGCAGGTAGTACGATGCGGTGTGTATTATGGTAGTTATTGTTTTCAATTATCATAAATAATTTACTGGAATGCCCGCAGTACATGAACCATCACTTATATGCGGATGATTTTCAGGTTCACCTAATTGATATACCGAGTACACTAAACACCTAGACTGGAAAGATGAATACGTATTAAGAACATTTTCATAAGTGGTCCAAAAATAATGGGTTGCAAATAAATTAAAATTAATCTCATTACGTAATAATTGGTTCGAAAAAACTTAGAAGTACCGTTGATACAAAAAACAACATCACCCCTTTAATCATCTGCGGTCAAAAAATCGGGATAACCCATACAGTTACAAAATCTGTGTGTAAAATCCAATGACTCTCTAACTTGGTCAGATCATATCAATCAAATCTGCAAAAAAGTCTTCTGTTCATTGCACTCACTTAAGCGCATCGAAAAATTTTTTTGCCCATATCTACAAAAAAAACTTCTTGTACAGTCACTTACACTTCCAAGTATAGATTACTGCGACGTTGTCTAAAGTGATCTCACAAGTGACTATCTGCAAAGTTACAGCGCTTGCAGAATATTTGTGTACGTTACATATATAACTTAAAATGNCCGTTGATACAAAAAACAACATCACCCCTTTAATCATCTGCGGTCAAAAAATCGGGATAACCCATACAGTTACAAATCTGTGTGTTAAATCCAATGACTCTCTAACTTGGTCAGATCATATCAATCAAATCTGCAAAAAAGTCTTCTGTTCATTGCACTCACTTAAGCGCATCAAAAATTTTTTTTGCCCATATCTACAAAAAAAACTTCTTGTACAGTCACTTACACTTCCAAGTATAGATTACTGCGACGTTGTGTATAGTCATCTCACAAGTGACTATCTGCAAAGTTACAGCGCTTGCAGAATATTTGTGTACGTTACATATATAACTTAAAATGGTTGGAGCATGTCAGCTCTTACTACAAAAAACTCTGGTGGCTCGCTCTTGATGACAGGTGCAAGCTACATACACCAATCTTGTTACAAAAGACTCTTAAATCTGACAGCCCCAAATATCTTGCAGATAGATTTCAGCCCCTAAATGTAAACCACAATCATCATACAAGTTCGTGCGAAACATCACCACTCATTATTCCCCATCACAAGTCCAGTTTATTTTCCCAATCCTTTACTGCCTCAAAGCTCGTTTTTGGAATGAGCTGCTTCGAAATTTGAAATACTGTCCAAATGCCAGTAAATTGAACATAAGTTAAAAATTCATTTGTCGCAAGAAAAGTTTCTAATATAGTAGAAATATGATAATATGTTTTCTTTTTCTTTCCCTAGTGTTAATTGTGCATTTGTTGTAAACTAATAATTATTTTTACTTAACTTTTATTTTCCCAGGCTAATGTGATCCTCCTTCCCTCTTATTTTTATCGTGATATTTTTTTTTACTTAGGTTTACTGTCAGTACCAAGATAAACGGTGTAAAAATGTTCGTATCCTACACATAAAAATATGTGTTATACGTGTTTTAAAACTAATGTTTATTAATATGAGTTTAATTTAAATTATTTCTGTGTTAATGTATGCCAAACGGAAACCAACATTTCGATTAAACCTATTTTTAATCGTTTGTAGTGATACTTGTATAGTTTTTATTGTATGTTTATGTATAGTTTTATGTTTGTATCACATTGATATGGATTACTACGTGTTTTAGTCTACGAGAAAGCGAAAGACTTAACATCGCCACCAATAAAAGCATAATATTAATTTTTGACACCTTTTCGACATCGAAGTCTGCTCGTGACCAATTATGATTAGTACGTTAGATTAGGAATCTAAAAAGCTGATTTTCTCCAGTGGCAGGAATTAGATCATGGAATACATAATTATTTTTTTAACTGAAACTCGTGACAAATATCCAGACAAGACATAACTTATGTTAAACCGTTATAATTGGCCACGTCGCTACAATGACAGTGGCATGACAGATGTTTGGTAAAGTGGCTGCACTAGTCACCTACCATTTCTACAAATATAACTTCATTGGGACAATTGCTTTTGTCACTATTATGACATTCTTTGTGCAGAGTATAGCAGGTCCCAAATATCTAAAAAAAATTCCGTAACTTTTAAAATTTCCAGAATAGGATGACATGGTATTTTTTGTTGGTCTTGTGCCCCTCTGTCATCTCCTTCAGTTTGAACAACTATATTTGGAACATTCATTATATACACACAAACATCTGTTTATTTTTCTCAAACATTTGTTGTTCTTCATAATGGCTCAATTTTTTTGTTTGTGTACGTGTCTCTCTCTCTATCTTTTTCTCTCACTCTATCTCTCTCTCTCTTTCTCTGTACTTCTCATAACACACACACTATCTCTCTTTTTCTCTCTCTCTCTGTATGCCTCTGTGTAATTATTTCTCTCATTAAATTTAAATTTATGGTTATTTTTTTAGTCTAAGTAAACAATCCGTAATTATTTTTAATAGAAATTATGAACATTTAAAACCTGCAGGTGTATTTGCCGTAAAAACATTTTTAACGATTGCCTTATTATTTAATTCCAATATTGCTAACTTGAAGTGAGTTTATTTGCGGCAGCAGAATATGCTTTATTTTCATTGAAGTCTTAGCATTATACTCGTAACTTCCCTTTTTGCTAAATAAACTATAACGCCGTAAAGCGAACATGTTTAATCATGTACTCTTTCTTTACACAAAACATGACAAATTTACTTTTCAAACGAATGCCGATTAGATATTGTTTTATATTATTGGATGTAAAACAAATAATTAAAAAAATTAAACGTATTGAAAATTGGATAATTGTTATTTAATGCATTTTTTTGTGTTACTGTATTGTCTCATGTAATTTTTTGACCCAACTTGTTATGCTACTAGACTACAAAAATAATAGCAATATATATGTAAGCGTGACAGCGTATCTCGATTTCAACAGGCTTGTCTGAGTAATTTAAATGTTAAAACACAGGAAAGTGCAGAGACTTTTGTTAATCGAACAAATAACAAAGAGTGTCTTTGTTCATTGCTTGGGCTTGTTTCCTGGTACAGAAAGTTTCTGTGCTACGATCACTGGTTGGCGGATCCGTATTAGATAATGGACAATACAAGAATTTCACTTTTTACTTTTGCGAAAATGTCAACTACGGCTGTTGTACATACTATAACACTTGGCTGATTCAGATAAAGACTACAGACGAGGTTGACCAGTCCTCCTCTTTTATACGCATTCTCAATATTGACTTCCATCGTCAACAGGAGTGTGAACATCATATGGTTAATAGCGATGAACTGGTTTGTTTAGGGCGTCCGTCTACCTGCTGCACCAACTGGTTGATGTGTGTTAGTAATACACGTTTTAAAACTAACTATTATACGTGTGCGCTGTCTGTTTGCACACTAAAATAAATAACACACCAGGCGAGGGCGGAAAGCAGCTTTCAACAGATCACGCTTATTGCAAGCACTATTNGTGAACATCATATGGTTAATAGCGATGAACTGGTTTGTTTAGGGCGTCCGTCTAGCTGCTGCACCAACTGGTTGATGTGTGTTAGTAATACACGTTTTAAAACTAACTATTATACGTCTGCGCTGTATGTTTGTACACTAAAATAAATAACACACCAGGCGAGGGCGGAAAGCAGCTTTCAACAGATCACGCTTATTGCAAGCACTATTTTGAAGCTGTTCGTCATTTCCACAACCGGAATTTCCAGACTGTTATATCTGAAAGTATTGTTGGTGGTTTCTGCGAGACTTGCACAGGAGCAGGCACGGAACTTCGCTGTGGACTCGACACCAACAACATGACAACGCCGCTGCTAATAGTGCTGCTGGTAGACGCAGCACTACTTGAGCACTGCACGCCCTGCACAGAGCCTTGCACGTAGAGGCGATGGCGGACTTGATGCGCGTGGCAGCGTCGCCCTTATTGCTCCCACGCTTCTCGGCCGCAACCGTCAAAACAGCCCCAGGATCGGCCCCTTAAGCATACATTTTTCAACAAACTCTTTTTTTTAACATAAAGGAAATATTTTTTNAACAGCCCCAGGATCGGCCCCTTAAGCATACATTTTTCAACAAACTCTTTTTTTTAACATAAAGGAAATATTTTTTCCGACTTGGGTGCACTTTAGTTGCATTAAAAGTAGGTTAGAGCAAGTGTACAAATGTCTCAAAGCACTTAATTGCATAAAAATATTTCTAAACCCAAATCCACGTTTTTTTAGTAGTGCTATTAGCAAGATATCAGTCGAATTTCGTGATATAGAGCGTGGTAATTGTGCAGCTGGCAAAACGCTCTGGTTAATGCACCCTGCACGGTTCAGAGCGAGCGAGATANTATAGAGCGTGGTAATTGTGCAGCTGGCAAAACGCTCTGGTTAATGCACCCTGCACGGTTCAGAGCGAGCGAGATATGTCGTACGTAAGCAAGCATGACTCGACTTCGGGAGGTTGTACGTATATTCGACCCATGACGGCTGAATTACGGTACCTGTGCTCCAGGCCGTTTTCCGTTACCGTTTTATTAATAGCCAATTCAGTTCCTCGCATGTGCGGTGTATCTGCAGCGCTACTGTTACTCCTCAGAGAAAACAATGCTGACTTGTCTTTACACACAACAAGCACATATGACAGTCACAATACATACATTTGCAATAATAGATGTTTTTTGTAATTATCGTATTGATATAATTAGGTAATTTCTTGATTTTGTATAAATTAGTGCATTTAGAGGCGTCTGTTTTCTTGCCACACTGGGGCCAAATTCAGATCTAGATTTTTCACTTTCGCATTGAAACCTAGCGTAACCTCCACTTGGCCAATTTGCCTACATTAGGGCACATATTTTACGTTATATAATTGCAGGAAGAATATTTTAGACCACATAACGGTAAGCTAAAGTAAGACCAGGTGACTTACAAAAAATTTGTACCCCAAGTGATTTTTTTACGCCAAGTGGGTCAAGTTTAGTCAAGTGATTTCAAGTGATGTATTTTAGACGCAATAACTTCTGGCCAAACATTTTAGGATAATTTACTTTAGGAAAAATAATTTGAGGCCAAGTGACTTTATACCAAATATTTTTAGACCAAGTAATTTTACAACAAATAATTTAGTCCAAGTCGCCTTATGTCAAATAACATTAGGCCACGTGGCTTGAGGCAAATATTTGAGAGAAAGAGTTCCCTTCAGAAATGTTTAAGGANATGTCAAATAACATTAGGCCACGTGGCTTGAGGCAAATATTTGAGAGAAAGAGTTCCCTTCAGAAATGTTTAAGGAACAATATTTTAGGAGAAGTGACGCGCACCCGAAACTTTTACGTAAATAGCAACGATGCGTGTCTATGACCTTCATTTTACTAAGAGTATCTTGATTAAATTTTTATACCATCGCAAGTGCATTGAAGAGTCAAAAAAACTAATATCATGTAAGGCNCTAAGAGTATCTTGATTAAATTTTTATACCATCGCAAGTGCATTGAAGAGTCAAAAAAACTAATATCATGTAAGGCCCCCGCGAGAGCGCATAATTGCCACAAGACGACGTGGCATGGACTCGACTAATGTCAGAATGTATGCAGGAGGCAATGCATACCATGAATCCTGCACGGCAGTCCACAAATCCATAGGAGTGCGAGGCGGTGGAGATCTCTTCTGAACAGCACGTTGCAAGGCATCCCAGATATGCTCAATAATGTTTATGTTTGGTGAAAATCCACCGGTTACCTTCACAGATTTCAGTCTTCTCAGTTCCTGGAGCCACTCGGTAGCAACTTTTGACGTGTGTGGGGTCTCATTGTCCTGCTGGAATTGTCCACGTCCGTTGAAATGCACAATGGACATTGATGGGTACAGGTGATCAGACAGGATGCTTACGTATCTGTCTGGACAGTCTCAGCATAGATCTGCATAGTCCCCAGCCATTTCACGCCAACTGCACACCCCCCATACCATGACAGAAACTTCACCAGCTTGAACAGTCCCCTATTGACATGTAGGGTCCATGGATTCATGACGATGATTCCATTCCCGTACACGTCCATCCGCCCGATACAATTGGAAATGAGACTCGTCAGACCAGGCAAAGTGTTTCTAGTCATCAACACTCCAATGGCGGTGTTGGTGGGCCCAAGCGAGGCCTAAAGCTTTGTGTAGTGCAGTCAACGACGGTACACGAGTGGGCCTTCAGCTCCGAAATCCCATTTCAATGATGGTCCGTTGAATAGCTCGCATGCTGACACCTGCTGATGCCCAAGCATTGAAATNCTCCGAAATCCCATTTCAATGATGGTCCGTTGAATAGCTCGCATGCTGACACCTGCTGATGCCCAAGCATTGAAATCTGCGTCAATTTGAGAAAGGGTTGCATGTATGTCAAGTTTAATGATTCTCGTCAGTTGTTGTTTGTCCCGTTCGTTCATGATCTTTTTCCGGCCACAGCTATGTCGAAGATTTGATGTTTTACCGGATTCCCGATATTCACGGTACACTCGTGANCTCCGAAATCCCATTTCAATGATGGTCCGTTGAATAGCTCGCATGCTGACACCTGCTGATGCCCAAGCATTGAAATATGCGTCAATTTGAGAAAGGGTTGCATGTATGTCAAGTTTAATGATTCTCGTCAGTTGTTGTTTGTCCCGTTCGTTCATGATCTTTTTCCGGCCACAGCTATGTCGAAGATTTGATGTTTTACCGGATTCCCGATATTCACAGTACACTCGTGAAATGGTCGTACGCGAAAATTAAAAATGTTATCACTACCTTGGAGATGCTATGTCCCATCTCTCGTGCGCCGACTATAACACAACGTTCAAACTCACTTAAATCTTGACAACATGCCATTGTAGCAGCAGTAACCGATCTAGCAACTTTGCCAGAGGGTTGTTGTCTTTTATAGGCGCTGCCGACCGCATCGCGTTACCCTGATTGGTTCCAAACTCCTGTTAATTTGAATATACACGCCTATACCAGTTTATTTGGCTCTCCAGTGTAATTACACGAGAACAGAGTTATCCTCCTACTGCCGGAATTAATTGCAAATATAAATAAAATTTAACTTTTGTTCAATTAGTTTGAACCTGAACAATTTGTCATAAATTAAGTAGATTTTACATAAATTATATTCTGTTACATAAAAGTATATGCATGTAACTCTGAAGTTATACTTACCACTTATGAACAAAATCAGCAGATACGGTTACCCCTTTACAAGAAAATTTCTCAAAAAGGCAATATAAAATATAAACCATGAATCTATATCATTAATCAAGAACGTAAGTTTGAGGGGTGTTTTTGAAATGGCACAGCGCCCCTCCCTTAAGGGGTAGAAGGCTGGAACAAAGTTTGTGCACACCACTGAACCTTCCTCTTTCGATTCCTCCCACAAGGAGGAGTTACGACGACAAGGGGGGTATGTTTTTGAACTTGGGTTAAGCCTGGAAGTCGCATTTTTCGGCCGATTTCGCTGTGATTTGAGAGAGGATTGTCTCTTTGGACCTTCCCTCGGCCGTGGGGTCAGTTATACCCTTTGGAAAAAGTTTTGACCCCGGGGGGAGAGGGGGAATTATGTTTTTCGGCTCTTGGAGCCAGAGTTTTAGGCCGATTTGGACGGGATTTGAAGGAAGGGCTATTGTTTTTGGTCCCTCCCTTGGCCGCTGGGTCAGTTATGCCCTTTTGGAAGAATATCGGTATCGTGGGAGAGAGGGGGGAGGGGGGAGTTATGTTTTTCGGGGCTTGAAGCCACAGTTTTCAGCCGATTTCGGCGGGATTTGAGGGAGGGCTGTTGTCTTTCGACCCTCCCTCGGCGGTGGGTCAGTTATGCCCTTTCGGAGAAATATCGGTATCTCTGGAGGGGGGAGGGGGGAGTTATGTTTTTCGGGCCTTGAAGCCAAAGTTTTCTGCCAATTTCGATGGAATTTGAGGGAGGGGTTACTCTTAGGACTCTTCCTCGATTTAAAGTTAGTTAGTCCATTTTGGATAAATGTCAGTACCATATAAGTGTACCATAATATGTACCATAACTATAGTACAAAGTCAGATGGTCCATATTTTGCGTACCATAATTATGGTAGAGTGTACCATAACTTTGGTATTTTGTACGATAATTCAAAAATGCGCACTATAATGGACTTAGTACCACCCAAGACCCCTAGGAATACTTTAAAATAATAACACACTGTCAAAAAAAATTGGGTTTCAAATTGCACCTTTTACCTGCCTAACCCAAGAACAGTGAACGCGCGGATTCCGCGGGCCGACCCCTAGTATTGTTATAAAATTGTGTAAATTCAGGGTCAGGTCATAGAAAAGAGGGGCAGTTGAAGAAATATGCACTGTGTTCAGGGTTGTTTATTAAAATGCTCACAAATAAAGGTCATGCAAGTGTTTGAANCAGTTGAAGAAATATGCACTGTGTTCAGGGTTGTTTATTAAAATGCTCACAAATAAAGGTCATGCAAGTGTTTGAAGTTTACATACCGTGTTATGATAGAGTGGTTTGTGTGTGTGTTTGTAGGAAGCGGTCAAGATGCGCGAGAGAAGCCAGGGCGTAACAATGGACACATTGTTAAAGGCGATGGGATAGTCGTACGTGCCACCATCTAGTGACACCTCACAGACAATAGACAGGTGAGTACATGGCGCACAATCCTGTAGCTCATAATACATTCTCTCCTTCTTTACGATCACATTGCTAGAGGCGATGGGATAGTTGTACATGCACACCATNGTAGCTCATAATACATTCTCTCCTTCTTTACGATCACATTGCTAGAGGCGATGGGATAGTTGTACATGCACACCATCTAGTGATACCTCACAGACAGTGGACATGTAGGTACATGACGCACAATCCTGTAGCTCATAATATATTCTCTCCTGCTTTGCGAACCACTTCACTCACTTTTTTTAAAAGAGGAATCCTTATCCTTTACATTTCTTTTAAAGTTTATTTTCACACAAGTTTGTTTTCTTTTATTGAGGTATACTTAAGTTTACCATTGGTCAATCAATATTGATATATAACATTGTCAGATTTGTATCTAGTGAAATTTCGTCCCGTAAAATAGGATTGCGATTAAATAAACACTTTTGAAAATCACCTCTAGAAATCTTCCCTACCTTAAGTGAATATAGAGTATACTGAAAACTATATAGTGTTAGAATATCAACAAATGTGATTAATGTCGTATTTTCATCGAAGCCCGAAACAAGCTAGGAAAAGTAGTTTATTGTATTAATGTCACATGCTGCTGGTGGCCGGGTTTTCTCTAGGATCTCCCGTTTGCTCCACCCTTGCATTCCGATGCTTTTCCATTCTCACCTCACTTCCTNGTCTTTCGACCCTCCCTCGGCGGTGGGTCAGTTATGCCCTTTCGGAGAAATATCGGTATCTCTGGAGGGGGGAGGGGGGAGTTATGTTTTTCGGGCCTTGAAGCCAAAGTTTTCGGCCAATTTCGATGGAATTTGAGGGAGGGGTTACTCTTAGGACTCTTCCTCGATTTAAAGTTAGTTAGTCCATTTTNGGCCAATTTCGATGGAATTTGAGGGAGGGGTTACTCTTAGGACTCTTCCTCGATTTAAAGTTAGTTAGTCCATTTTGGATAAATGTCAGTACCATATAAGTGTACCATAATATGTACCATAACTATAGCACAAAGTCAGATGGTCCATATTTTGCGTACCATAATTATGGTAGAGTGTACCATAACTTTGGTATTTTGTACGATAATTCGAAAATGCGCACTATAATGGACTCAGTACCACTCAAGACCCCTAGGAAAACTTTAAAATAATAACACACTGTCAAAAAAAAATTGAGTTTCAAATTGCACCTTTTACCTGCCTAACCCAAGAACAGTGAACGCGCGGATTCCGCGGACCGACCCCTAGTATTGTTATAAAATTGTGTAAATTCAGGGTCAGGTCATAGAAAAGAGGGGTAGTTGAAGAAATATGCACTGTGTTCAGGGTTGTTTATTAAAATGCTCACAAATAAAGGTCATGCAAATGTTTGAAGTTTACATACCGTGTTATGATAGAGTGGTTTGTGTGTGTGTTTGTAGGAAGCGGTCAAGATGCGCGAGAGAAGCCAGGGCGTAACAATGGACACATTGTTAAAGGCGATGGGATAGTCGTACGTGCCACCATCTAGTGACACCTCACAGACAATAGACAGGTGAGTACATGGCGCACAATCCTGTAGCTCATAATACATTCTCTCCTTCTTTACGATCACATTGCTAGAGGCGATGGGATAGTTGTACATGCACACCATTTAGTGATACCTCACAGACAGTGGACATGTAGGTACATGACGCACAATCCTGTAGCTCATAATATATTCTCTCCTGCTTTGCGAACCACTTCACTCACTTTTTTTAAAAGAGGAATCCTTATCCTTTACATTTCTTTTAAAGTTTATTTTCTCACAAGTTCGTTTTCTTTTATTGAGGTATACTTAAGTTTACCATTGGTCAATCAATATTGATATATAACATTGTCAGATTTGTATCTAGTGAAATTTCGTCCCGTAAAATAGGTTTGCGATTAAATAAACACTTTTGAAATCACCTCTAGAAATCTTCCCTACCTTAAGTGAATATAGAGTATACTTAAAACTATATAGTGTTAGAATATCAACAAATGTGATTAATGTCGTATTTTCATCGAAGCCCGAAATAAGCTAGGAAAAGTAGTTTATTGTATTAATGTCACATGCTGCTGGTGGCCGGGTTTTCTCTAGGATCTCCCGTTTGCTCCACCCTTGCATTCCGATGCTTTTCCATTCTCACCTCACTTCCTTCTAATAGGATCTCAAGACCTCGTTATTACGAATCACCCAGAATCCTCCACTTCAGTCTTAACATAGCATTAAAAGTATGATGTACATTTTAGTGTAACCACTGAATTGAGTTCACTTTCTCTAGCTCAATAATTGAAGAAACTAAAACGGTGTTATGGTTTCTAAAATTGTAACACTTTCGACTGACCGACGAATGTGGTGGCGAGGGGATCTTAAACTTTGTAATTTCGTGGATTCCTCTGATATAGTTTTCTTTCTGTCAGACACCCTATCGTTTATTTAATGCACGCTAAAAGGATATTTAGATTTTTAAAATCTATCTATTTTTTACAATACAAATTGTTACAAGAAGAGATAGTAGTACAATTTGTCAAGACAATCGTCTGTAAATTATATTCAAATTACGTTCTCTTCCTTAAAAAAGACACATATTCCAAATTTATCTCAAATATAATTGATGGCAAAATTATATAAATTCAAGATGCCCACATCACCCGCTATATTAAATTTTGTGTTTATCTCTACCTGGTTCCAAATTTAGGAGCATTTATTGAAAAATTAGACAATACAGTCTTATCTAATTACCTTGACCACTATTACGAGCATAATATATGAACTACTAACGCAGATATATGCTACAATTGACTAAATACAAAATTGTATATAATTATTTATTCTCGCTTTTAATGACAACCGGGGATCACCTATTAACAATCAAGTTACAACATTTGCATAGAACCATTAAATGTAATGATTCTATGATGATACGATTTCAGAAGTGACACTTACACTTTTGTTTTGACACTAAAACGCACAATTTATGTGGAAGGGGTAATACAGCTTCTTAATGAAAATGTGGTTGGCGGTGTGGTTATGTTGTAATCGTACTCGCCACGCGCCTAGAAACCCCTCCGTAGCGGGCACAGCGGTGTTATGCGGGTGGCGAAGATGTCAGGCGAACAGGTCACCAGAGGGAAGCAGCGAACCGGGCTCTAGCGAAGGCTTATCTCTGAGCGTTAGCACAAGCACTTCTTTGCCATTCCTCACCCGTCCTTCCAAGCAGGGCTCGAGTAATTGCTACTGAAACATGCATGGCCGGAGCTCCCCTCCGGCCCTTGTTGTCCAGTATCCAGCTGACACACCGCTTGAACAGGAGTCACCAAGTCCTGCTCACCGGTCCTTCGTACGCCTCTCATCCTTACTTACTTACTCCACTTCAGCACTTCCTATTACATGACATTAAATTATACCTACTAGGAAGACAATTTTCTCAAATGTAGTCGACTTCTCTGATACTTCGCACATATTTTCCTTTATGTCCGAAAAAAGTTTAATTTTTAATGAAGGGAAAGCTAGATAGTTAAGATTTAGTAGTTTACAGGCAGTAAAACCATACCTATATGCACAGATGGTCAGTTCTCAGACGTAACAATTTTCTTCTTTCAAACGAATATTATAAATCGGAAGAAAAATATATGGTAGAGTATCGCGAAATTCGCAAACAATTTCTGTTTATCTTTGAAGTGTAATGGTAATGTTACAGAATTATTGTTTTTACAGTTCCAATATTATGTATCCATTCCTAAAAGTAGCGACGTAGAAAACTAATGAAATTAAGAAACTTAGGGCAATTAACAACCACAAAATATGATGATAAAAACTACGAAGAAACGAGGATAATATCTGCTATTAAAACATCGAAAGCAAGCAGAAAAGTAATCTTACAAAAATTAATAAACAGTGAACATAAACCAAACAGAGAGAATATCGCATATAAGGCTCTTCAGGAATATTTAAAATTTACACGTTAGTTAAATAACAATTTTTTTCANACAGAGAGAATATCGCATATAAGGCTCTTCAGGAATATTTAAAATTTACACGTTAGTTAAATAACAATTTTTTTCACTTAATGAAAAAATTATATTGATGTCAAACAATGCCAAACGCTCTCAAAAACCGACTAACAAAAAGCAAAACTAAATAAACAGGATACAGACAATATTCAAAGAAACGATTTAACATCAAAAAACAACAGAAAATCCAAACATTTAGATACATATACGAAAGGATGAAGTAGAGAATATAAAAAATACAGTAGAGAAAACATTNGATACATATACGAAAGGATGAAGTAGAGAATATAAAAAATACAGTAGAGAAAACATTACAAGACCTCACGAAGTTCCCAGGATCTGGACTATGCTCCATTCCTCAGGCGAGAGCCGAGATGGAAAACGCAATTTTTGTTATGTGATTAATAGAGATATTACATATTCCTTGTGGGTTTCCCCTGTGTTCTTTTTTGAAATAGATGTTGTAGGATCAGAATTTGTAGTCAATTGTTGGTTTCTCCTTGTAGATGATGTAATGTCTTGTAGTGACCCCATCACTTCACCGTTGTTTCTCATCCCATCTTGACGGTGTTATTGTTTGTAGTGTCATATTTAGTTATTTTTAATCTACGTGTGGTAACGGAGAAAGTATATTTTAAATTGCATAGTGGCATAACTGGCTAGCCATGTTTATGTTTATTCTAATACAGCTTGTTTTCGAAGATAACAAGTTTTTCAACAGCAGATAATAATCTCCAGCCGGACAGACTCTATGAAATGCATCCCAACATATTTATTTTGTACTTAAGAGCGAGTGTCCTGCCAGATATTACATTTCTATCTTTTAACTTTTATACAAAATTTCTGAGTATACCGATGTTTCGTTTGTCGTTCTTTCACTTTTTGCGACTAGCATAGACTGACTGTTGTTTGAAAGTTGTATGCAGGTGAATATTTATTGATATTTTGAATAAATCATTAAACTGTTTGCCACCGAAGGATACCGCATTCCTTTACGTTGATAAAACTCACGAATTCACGTTATTTGCAGAACGGTTTAGTATTTAATTCTCTAGCTTATTAATAAAATTGTCGAGTTTTTTTTTTTTTCTTTTTTCAGAAAACATTTTACATTTTCATACAAATAATTACACAAAAATATTTGTTTACACATATAAGTTTTAGTTATTGACATAAATTACCATACTTGTAAAATATATCTGCCCTATTTAAAATTAAATACAGTCAAATTTTCAGTCTACATGAAACGCATTTATTGTTCATTTATATTAGTTTCCTGATAAAATAGAGATAGTACTTACGATAAAAAACACATAACATTTTGATAACGAATTGCTGGTTATAAATAGTAATAGCAGAAGTATTTGGATTCGGATGATGCATATCCTTCCCATGCAATTTCACTTGTTGGATGCATATCTCAAAGAAGATGCAAGAGTAGGGGACACATCCCTAGGAATTCGGAAACAGCATAGTCGTGAGCCTACGAAAAGAGTCACAACTCAAAACTGCAAAACATGTCACACAATTATTTGATCTCGTGGCAACAACACGTGCCTTATACGCAAACTACTGAAATNCCCATGCAATTTCACTTATTGGATGCATATCTCAAAGAAGATGCAAGAGTAGGGGACACATCCCTAGGAATTCGGAAACAGCATAGTCGTGAGCCTACGAAAAGAGTCACAACTTAAAACTGCAAAACATGTCACACAATTATTTGATCTCGTGGCAACAACACGTGCCTTATACGCAAACTACTGAAATTGGCAATGTATAAAATGTACATTAATCCAGACCTGATAAGCTCGCAGTTAACTGTGGTGGGCAATGGTCAACATGAACACAAACAGAAATTTTTCTTCACGATATGCAATGGATAAATGACGCATGTTCTGCAATATTAAACAATAAATAGAATACTAAATGCCCCTTCAGGTCGTGACGTATAAATTGAGTTCATCACAACAATATTTACACAGAAAAAATACAAGTAAGTTGCAATGCAGTATCGGTTGTATATTTCAAAAAAAGTAATTATTTACCCATCCCAGAATGAAGATCTTTGCCGAACATTTGTATTATGGATAAGAACCGTTTCCATCTCATACGTCTAGAAGGTTATCGCTGACAGTTTCCGAATTGACAATGAATTTAGGGTAATAGCTTAATTGTTTTAAGAAGCCTTTGTAGGAGCAAGTGTAATATAACCTTCTTACCATTTATTCAGTTGCAGTACCCGGCAGGTCCAGGGAAGGAATCGGCCATGGCGTGCAGTGAGAAGCCATCCCAGCATTAACCTTGAGTGATTTCAAGAAACCAAGGAAAACCGAAATCAGGATGGCCGGACCGGGTTTCGAACCCAGGTCCTTCCCAATGCGAGTCCGAAGTTAGCTACGGTGACACCCCGCCCGATCACCATTTTTGACTTTAAATGTTGTTGGATTCGTATTTCCCGACACTAAGGCTGAGTATTTCACTGAACCATAGAGACTAAAATTGTATCTTCTCGTCATTACAGCCTTGGCGTACATGAGGCCGTACTTTCCTTAAATTAAGGGCTCCGTCTGNTAAAATTGTATCTTCTCGTCATTACAGCCTTGGCGTACATGAGGCCGTACTTTCCTTAAATTAAGGGCTCCGTCTGTCTGGCGCAAGACGTGCGTCTCAGAGGCTCGGTATAAAATACGTTTTTTTTTTAAACGGCTGGATATTGCGTAGTGGTGTCGGAACACCAAAAGAGTTCAGTAAACGTCTAGTGCCCAATGTGTAGTTAAAAGTTCTCATTTCTAATGCATGGATTATTTTATGGGCGTGAAAATGGCCAAAACGAGTGTTTTCAGAATCATACGCAACTGCTAAATTTTCTATAGANTTTTTTAAACGGCTGGATATTGCGTAGTGGTGTCGGAACACCAAAAGAGTTCAGTAAACGTCTAGTGCCCAATGTGAAGTTAAAAGTTCTCATTTCTAATGCATAGATTATTTTATGGGCGTGAAAATGGCCAAAACGAGTGTTTTCAGAATCATACGCAACTGCTAAATTTTCTATAGANGGATTATTTTATGGGCGTGAAAATGGCCAAAACGAGTGTTTTCAGAATCATACGCAACTGCTAAATTTTCTATAGAGAAACTTCAGAGTGGTCTTCAGATAGGCAAAATACTTGTATCTTAATTATTGTATCATAGACATATGTCGTCGCCACTTGAAGGCGTGTTCAAGTAAGTCGCCGACGGTAAGACAACACGCAAGCCGGTCGCCTTCAGCGTAGAGGCGTAAATCAAGTGGCGAGAGAGCGAGAGTCAGTCTTAACAGCTCATGCATTTCGAGGTTTTAAACCTGCAGAACTTCTGCAGCTGGGAAAAACCCTTAAGGCTTGATGCTTAAAATATTTGGTGTAATTTTTTTAATAATCACTTAGAATCTGTAGCAAAGTTTAATGCAGGCTCCTATCGTAGTTTGACTTGTTTCTTATAAGTATTTATTAAGGTACGGAAGTCTGAAAAAGCCATATTTCACTGTATTGGAGGGGTCAAAAATAATATTTACAGCATGCGTAGTAACTTTAAAGTACCATTCCTTCCTCGCCTGGGGTATGATGTCTTGTTGTAGGTAAACATACAGGGGACACGTCTAATAGTTTCGTCAAAAAGCAGTATTTCAATCACATGCAACGCAGTCCAAGCTCCTACTACGGGTTCCGCCGGCCTGGAAATGTTTAGCGTGTTTCAGGCCGAGAAGTGAAGCGGTGATAAGGGCGACACTGTCACGTGCAGCAAGTGCACCATAGCCACTCTGAGCTGGCGTGAAATATTCTTGTTGTGAGGTGTGAACCTCTAAGACTTTCAGCGGTGATACTGTTGTTTTATTGGTGGGAAAGTCTGTTGCGAGGTTCACGGTTCTTGTCCCTCGAGTACTTATGTGTGTATATATCGCGTATAACTTGAGATAACAAGCTTTTGACAATGCCGTCATTAGCAAATATGGAGTGTTCTCTAATGGTGTTTCTAGTTTTCGTAGTGTCTTGGAAGTAATCGACAGTCACAGTCTGGAGTGTTATCTAANGTGTTCTCTAATGGTGTTTCTAGTTTTCGTAGTGTCTTGGAAGTAATCGACAGTCACAGTCTGGAGTGTTATCTAACGGTGTTTCTAGTTTGCATAGTGTCTTGGAAGTAGTTGACAGTCACAGTCTGGAGTGTTATCTAATGGCGTTTATAGTTTGCGTAGTGTCTTGGAAGTAGTCGACAGTGATTGTCTGAAGTGTGTGTTATATTCGTAGTTAAGTACATTAAACGCATGCTTAAGAGTTCTAAAAAAAAAACTGTAGTCCTAACATTCTTCGACGCCGTCCGAGCACCAGGCAGGTGAGCCTTTTCAAGTGAAGGCNTAAAAAAAAAACTGTAGTCCTAACATTCTTCGACGCCGTCCGAGCACCAGGCAGGTGAGCCTTTTCAAGTGAAGGCAGCGCGGTTTGGTGCAGCTAACGCCATTGTGAGGAAGTACGACATGTACTGCCACAATGCCTGGGAGCGGGGTAGAGTTTGGCCACCCCTGTCTCGCCTGCAGCGTGGAGAAGCTGCAAGAAGGTCTCTTCGATAACAAGATGACTGGAGGAGGAGCTAGAGTCAGGAGCAGGTGGTGATGTAGGCGGGGGTTGGGGGAGGTCTTCAGGCTAAATGGATGGGCAGGAATCTCAGATGAAGTTCTAATAGGGAAGTGGCTGCTTGAGGAAGATGGCCCTCGAGGCAGCGGGGGTGCCCCGTCAGATGGGGCACAGCACACTCCGCCGGTTTCACAACTCGAGCCCCTGCGATGGCTTAAACAGACGCCGTGGAAGAGCAGAAAATTGACTCAACTCTCCCGGCTTCGTCCGACCATATCATTTTTGCCTAAATCTGGAGATGGAAATTTGACTTCGTTTCACCTGCCCGACGTAAACTCGGCTGGTAGCACTTCCCTGAAATTACGAAGTCAGATTGTCTGCAGTGTCATCCGGAGAGGAGATAGGTTTTAGTACATTTTAAGTATGCATGAAAAAGCTCTTCTTTCTTTGGTGATTTTCTAAGCAAAATATTGCCGTACAACGGGGCTTTCTAAAAAAANATGCATGAAAAAGCTCTTCTTTCTTTGGTGATTTTCTAAGCAAAATATTGCCGTACAACGGGGCTTTCTAAAAAAAATACCCAAAATAACCATGGTTTTCTCGGATAATAAAAGGTAAAAACGCTAGCTTAGTAAGATTCCTGATTTAATGTTTTTGGTTAAAAAAAAAGGCATTAAGCATATTAAAGATATCTTATATTATTATCTGTACATACGCTCTGGCCATAACCGAGATCTGACACAAGACCTTGCATATTATCACAGCATGTCACTAACAACCTTAAGTGTGTATGAAGATTTTAAGATAAATTTTTATACTGTAACGCACGATTCCGTAAAATCAGAAAGAATGAATAACTTCTGAGCACCGGGACTATCCCTAAACGAACAAAATTCATAATTATATTTTAAAATAAATGAAAGTAAAAAATGTATTAAAGACCATCTTCTCACTAATAAATCTACATGCTTAGTTACTATCCGGGAAACGCTTAATTAATTTTTTTGTCTTTTATGCCTGCCGGGAATCTATTTTGCACTTCGACTGAAAACCATGTTGATTTTATTGTGTGCATGTTTTTGTACGCACGTCTTTCATGTACAAAGTACACACATTCATTTATCAAACGTAAGGATTCGGAGCAAGAAGTGTTTTGTGGAATGTGGAATAAGTGAATTGAATAAACCAAGTACAATAGGCAGGGCAAACTCATTAATATTTTCAAAAACCACTGGTAAACTAACGTTACAAACACGAAGATATAACCTATCTCAGGAGTGAGTTTACTTTTGTGACAGCCAAATGTGGTAACAAGTCACCAACATAACCAACAACGTTCCATATACAAAAATCTGCATCAACTGATGCGTGAGCGAGTAAAGAGGACTCACATCTGGAATTCTGACGGCTGCGAACACACAAAGGACGCGGAGACATGCGCAGACAGGAAAGTGATAATAAGAGCAACATAAATTTTTTTTTATGTATTCACAAAGCAGCAGTTATTAGTTAAACAAAAAATGTATATTTTTACTAAAATAGCAACGCTTAGGTGTCTCAAGTGAAACACAACTATCTGGTGCGTGTATATTCCACTTTGTGAAATGGCCGTTGTGTTGCTGTCCAGCTGGCGTCATCATGGTCGCTATGCTTGCAACAGTGACAGATGCCACATGAGTGTTTGTATTTAGTGTAAGGTATTACCGACGAGCTATGTTGGAGTGTACAGAAGAAAATACATTCATTCGTCTATTCATTCATAGCGATGCTAGACAAAGAATTAACATGTCGTTCTATGAAGTACTAAGAAGAATCTTCCAACGAAAAATATGAAGAAGGTGCCCTGTGCGAGCTTTGTGACCGTAGAGTAACGGTAGTAGGTTTTCGACTTGATTACTATATGGTGTAAATAACTTATTTCACAAAAGCTTAAAGGTTCTTTCTGCTCTACCTTGCCTTAAATATTATTATTTTGCTCACGCGTTTTGTTTTGACTCTTAGAAGGGNGAAAGGTTCTTTCTGCTCTACCTTGCCTTAAATATTATTATTTTGCTCACGCGTTTTGTTTTGACTCTTAGAAGGGACTCAGTTGGTTTCCTTTTATATTGAAATGCAAACACCTGTTCAACGGAAAACAGGAGCCGAGATAAGACATTTCGTCCTTACATGTTTTAGAATAGTAACGTTACTATAATAGTGCAATATCAGCTTTCTTTCTTTTCTATTGCGATATAACTTTGAGGAACACGTTTGTGTTATATATAAGGCTATCCTGTCTCACTAAGAGAATAGATAATAACCTACTCGTACTAAGAGAATCAGAACTCGTATCAGACAAACAGAGACACGCAATATTTTAAGTGTTTTGTTTATTGAAATAAAGCTAAATTGCTAATAAGTTACTAATATCCCAGTTTTCGCTTGGGCATAAAGAAGACGGACATTTTTATAAAATTTTATACCACAGGCTTTGGAGGCNCTAATATCCCAGTTTTCGCTTGGGCATAAAGAAGACGGACATTTTTATAAAATTTTATACCACAGGCTTTGGAGGCCTTTGTGATCGCCTACCTGACTTGTTGTTTTAAGTCGCGCTCAATATTTCTAGTCTATCGTTTTGGCTGACCTCATAAATAAAAACATATTCTTGCCAACTAATGATGGCCAAAGATGAACATGCTTTCAGTGTACACATTTTAAAATAATACTACTTAAAACACTGCTCAATTACACTGAAATATTTATCTTATAGTGCTGCAGATTCAATGAGAGCATGTGAGTCGCAATTGCCTCTACGTGTGTGCAGTTAAAGGGGTAGTAACTTTATTAGAAAATTATTTCAATATTGCTTTATTGACCATCATCCCACTATGAAATGACTTACAAGCGATATAAATTTAATATAAGCGTTTAATGATACCTTTTTGTCTTTTGAGTTTTTTCGAACTTGTAGGATAACTATGAATATTCGAATAGATTTAAAACACTTCAGGGGAGCAAAAATATGTTCATTGAGCATTCCCAATTGGTTTTCTCATCACAGATAAGTGTAAACAAAACGAAGGAGAAGTTTGCTGCATACGCTTAACCAATTTAGATTTATGTCTTTCTCTTTCGCATGACTCCAATAGTGATTTACTATTTTCATTCTCTACTATCAAAATCACGTATTCAAATATTGACAATAACGTCTCTAAAAATTTTGTTTCCTTCACTCCGAAGCTTTCATTATTTATTTATTTATTATGATGGGAACTTCATGATATTCTACCTGGGGATAAACATAATTGGTGGTCATCAGGAGACTTGTGGCATGTCTGGAAAACCCACGCGTGTTGCTGTACTGTTCAGTAATACACTCCAATTCTGAACCAACGGTTTCAATTCATGAAATAATGTTCGATAAAAGTCAAAAAAATCGATTTTTAAACAATTCATACCGGTCATTCTGTATATTTCAAAACACACAATGTAATACATGTGTCCATTCAAGTTGGAAGTTTTCTAAGAATAGTTGTCTCCATGTCTCACTGTCGTATTAAAATTATACTTTTGAAGTGTGTAGGCAATGAATTCTTTTAACTTAGTTTGTTTAGATTTTATGCACAAACTGCTATATTGGCACCATATNATGCATGAAAAAGCTCTTCTTTCTTTGGTGATTTTCTAAGCAAAATATTGCCGTACAACGGGGCTTTCTAAAAAAATACCCAAAATAACCATGGTTTTCTCGGATAATAAAAGGTAAAAACGCTAGCTTAGTAAGATTCCTGATTTAATGTTTTTGGTTAAAAAAAAGGCATTAAGCATATTAAAGAAATCTTATATTATTATCTGTACATACGCTCTGGCCATAACCGAGATCTGACACAAGACCTTGCATATTATCACAGCATGTCACTAACAACCTTAAGTGTGTATGAAGATTTTAAGATAAATTTTTATACTGTAACGTGCGATTCCGTAAAATCAGAAATAATGAATAACTTCTGAGCACCGGGACTATCCCTAAACGAACAAAATTCATAATTATATTTTTAATTAAATGAAAGTAAAAAATTTATTAAAGACCGTCTTCTCACTAATAAATCTACATGCTCAGTTACTATCCGGGAAACGCTTAATTAATTTTTTTTGTTTTTTATGCCTGCCGGGAATCTTTTTTGCACTTTGACTGAAAACCATGTTGACATTATTGTGTGCATGTTTTTGTACGCACGTTTTTCATGTACAAAGTACACACATTCATTTATCAAACGTAAGGATACGGAGCAAGAAGTGTTTTGTGGAATGTGGAATAAGTGATTTGAATAAACCAAGTACAATAGGCAGGGCAAACTCATTAATATTTTCAAAAACCACTAGTAAACTAACGTTACAAACACGAAGATATAACCTATCTCAGGAGTGAGTGTACTTTTGTGACAGCCGGTATGTGGTAACAAGTCACCAACATAACCAACAACGTTCCATATACAAAAATCTGCATCAACTGATGCGTGAGCGAGTAAAGAGGACTCACATCTGGAATTCTGACGGCTGCGAACACACAAAGGACGCGGAGACATGCGCAGACAGGAAAGTGATAATAAGAGCAACATAAATTTTTTTTTATGTATTCACAAAGCAGCAGTTATTAGTTAAACAAAAAATGTATATTTTTACTAAAATAGCAACGCTTAGGTGTCTCAAGTGAAACACAACTATCTGGTGCGTGTATATTCCACTTTGTGAAATGGCCGTTGTGTTGCTGTCCAGCTGGCGTCATCATGGTCGCTATGCTTGCAACAGTGACAGATGCCACATGAGTGTTTGTATTTAGTGTAAGGTATTACCGACGAGCTATGTTGGAGTGTACAGAAGAAAATACATTCATTCGTCTATTCATTCATAGCGATGCTAGACAAAGAATTAACATGTCGTTCCATGAAGTACTAAGAAGAATCTTCCAACGAAAAATATGAAGAAGGTGCCCTGTGCGAGCTTTGTGACCGTAGAGTAACGGTAGTAGGTTTTCGACTTGATTACTATATGGCGTAAATAACTTATTTCACAAAAGCTGAAAGGTTCTTTCTGCTCTACCTTGCCTTAAATATTATTATTTTGCTCACGCGTTTTGTTTTGACTCTTAGAAGGGACTCAGTTGGTTTCCTTTTATATTGAAATGCAAACACCTGTTCAACGGAAAACAGGAGCCGAGATAAGACATTTCGTCCTTACATGTTTAAGAATAGTAACGTTACTATAATAGTGCAATATCAGCTTTCTTTCTTTTCTATTGCGATATAACTTTGAGGAACACGTTTGTGTTATATATAAGGCTATCCTGTCTCACTAAGAGAATAGATAATAACCTACTCGTACTAAGAGAATCAGAACTCGTATCAGACAAACAGAGACACGCAATATTTTAAGTGTTTTGTTTATTGAAATTAAGCTAAATTGCTAATAAGTTACTAATATCCCAGTTTTCGCTTGGGCATAAAGAAGACGGACATTTTTATAAAATTTTATACCACAGGCTTTGGAGGCATTTTTGTGATCGCCTACCTGACTTGTTGTTTTAAGTCGCGCTCAATATTTCTAGTATATCGTTTTGGCTGACCTCATAAATAAAAACATCTTCTTGCCAACTAATGATGGCCAAAGATGAACATGCTTTCAGTGTACACATTTTAAAATAATACTACTTAAAACACTGCTCAATTACACTGAAATATTTATCTTATAGTGCTGCAGATTCAATGAGAGCATGTGAGTCGCAATTGCCTCTACGTGTGTGCAGTTAAAGGGGTAGTAACTTTATTAGAAAATTATTTCAATATTGCTTTATTGACCATCATCCCACTATGAAATGACTTACAAGCGATATAAATTTAATATAAGCGTTTAATGATACCTTTTTGTCTTTTGAGTTTTTTCGAACTTGTAGGATAACTATGAATATTCGAATAGATTTAAAACACTTCAGGGGAGCAAAAATATGTTCATTGAGCATTCCCAATTGGTTTTCTCATCACAGATAAGTGTAAACAAAACGATGGAGAAGTTTGCTGCATTCGCTTAACCAATTTAGATTTATGTCTTTCTCTTTCGCATGACTCCAATAGCGATTTTCTATTTTCATTCTCTACTATCAAAATCACGTATTCAAATATTGACATTAACGTCTCTAAAAATTTTGTTTCCTTCACTCCGAAGCTTTCATTATTTATTTATTTATTATGATGGGAACTTCATGATATTCTAGCTGGGGATAAACATAATTGGTGATCATCAGGAGACTTGTGGCATGTCTGGAAAACCCACGCGTGTTGCTGTACTGTTCAGTAATACACTCCAATTCTGAACCAACGGTTTCAATTCATTAAATAATGTTCGATGAAAGTCAAAAAAATCGATTTTTCGCGGGTACTAAGCAGCAACGAAGCAGATTTTTAAACAATTCCGGTCATTCTGTATATTTCAAAACACACAATGTAATACATGTGTCCATTCAAGTTGGAAGTTTTCTAAGAATAGTTGTCTCCATGTCTCACTGTCGTATTAAAATTATACTTTTCAAGTGTGTAGGCAATGAATTCTTTTAACTTAGTTTGTTTAGATTTTATGCACAAACTGCTATATTGGCACCATATNGAAGTGTGTAGGCAATGAATTCTTTTAACTTAGTTTGTTTAGATTTTATGCACAAACTGCTATATTGGCACCATATTTACACATCTGACAAAACTAAATTAACACTTGAATGACACATGAAAAAAGGGATCAGGGTCCATGATAAAGATAGTTTACAAAAGTGTAAGTATGCAGAATAAGAAGTAAAGTATAGCTTTAGCAAAGTTTTCAAAAGTTCGTATTATTACTGTGCGTGGGTAACGTGCTACCTGGTTATACGCGGTCTGGAGCTGTAGGGGTGAGCCACCTTGATCCACCCCTCCTCCTGGGAAGACTTGCTCACCACTACGTCGCCCTGCTGAAAGAGGCGACGACTTGAGAGGATGAGCAATAATGTTCTGGCAATCGTGTCACTCGGTGCAACGCGGCGTTTGAAAAAATGTCTGGGCTATGGCCGACGACACTATAAATACCACCGCAAAAAGAGGTCCGGCAGTTTTTATGGTCACAATTTGGCTGAAGTGTGGTAATCTGGAAACATCTGGTGCAGTAAGGGACATCAGCGGAGAAGACGGAGGGTGCAAGACGACGGCAGGCGTGTATTTGTGCTGTGTGGACGGACGAAAGGGAGCGGTATTTCACGAGTAGAAGGCTACTGTGCATAGGGGCACTCGGCACTCGAAGCACTCTAGAACATTCCGGAATAGTATAAAGTGGTCTGGATTAATATGAGACTGTATGGATGTGTGATACGGATTTTATTGTACATATAGGAACTGCTGAATCATGGACATANTGGATTAATATGAGACTGTATGGATGTGTGATACGGATTTTATTGTACATATAGGAACTGCTGAATCATGGACATAAATTGTAGAATAATTCAATAGGTTTTGATACGCTGTTTATTGGAACTGATTTGAGTAATTTGAATGCATTAGTTTCTTTTAGGTGATTGTAAAATGTATGGATCAAATGGATTAATTGTAGATAGCAAGTAATGGCCATTTATTGTGAGACATTAAGTCGACAATACTTTCCTTGAAGTAGTTGTAAACAAATAAGAAATTATTATTAAATATTTTGTTTAGTTAAAACCTCCATCCCTTAAAGATACCTTGTTATGCACATTCACTCTGAGAAATTGTAACCATACTTAACCCCAAACAGTATCCAAAACAATAAATCACAGGTGACTGACAAATCAGTGGTATTTAATGAAGGTCAGTGCCAGGGAGGTGGAAATCACCGTTAATCAGTATAAATAAAAGCATACTCACACAAGTATATTCACTGAAATTGAACGCTGTGAATTCAGTGAAAGCAATAGCGTCATTTTTAAAGTTCTTCAATTTTTTTCACGAAATTTTAGAAAGTTTCACTTTCTGAACTTTAGGGCATGCCGGTAGACGTATAAATCCAAGTTGATCATATCATGTGTAGAAATTTGGGGAATTGTTTTCCACCTGGCGGACCTTGCGAATATTCTGCCACTGATCCCCCCCCCCC
>NQII01002025.1:175899-193447 GCA_002778355.1 Clitarchus hookeri | reverse complement strand
CACTCTCTCTCTCTCTCTCTCTCTCTCTCTCTCTCTCTCTCGCTCCTCTGCTACAGTGTCTTGGCGGTAGTCCAGCGACCAGGGCAGGAGCAAACAAAAAAGAGTTCCCAATAGCGAACAAATAGAGATTCTATCGAAACAGCGACAAAATCATTTGACCAAACTCGGCACGGTGGCAAAGAAAGGGTTAGAGAAATAATGGCCTGGAAGGAATCCTCCGAACCTGCCTGGAATAACATTTAGACTTTCTCGGACCTGCAACACATTCTCTCATATACAGAAGTATCCTGACTTTGATTCCGGCAAGCTTGGCTATCTGTTTCGATAACTTCTCCCGAAAATATGTTTTAATTCATTTTTTCATCTTCTCATTATTTGGTACAAAACATCAAATATTTGTACTGAAGTTTTTAAACTGAATTTATATTTGAATGTGTGAAAATTTTCCTATGGCCTGCAAAATTATGAAAATTGGTATTTTAAAAGTTGTAGAACTCCGCATAAAACCTTAAAACCCGTTTAAATATAAAATAATTATTTCGTATAACCATTATTGCTTTATAGTAATTTAACATATTACACAATTTAGGCCCGAATGTATAAACATTTGCAAAACTATAACGTCACATACAAGTGGCAAGCAAATTTGCGCTGAAAACAATCATAATCTTAGTATTATTCTTAAGACTCTCCTAGTGATTTTTCAACAGCCAATGGTTTAGTATAAAATTTTTGCTGTTGCACATTTAATATATGGTGTATCGTATAAGTGGAAAAATANCAACAGCCAATGGTTTAGTATAAAATTTTTGCTGTTGCACATTTAATATATGGTGTATCGTATAAGTGGAAAAATAATTAAACAAAAATTACAGACCTAACATTTATATTCATAAAATTAACGAAATTTCTGCAATAAAATGTAAATTTGATNATTAAACAAAAATTACAGACCTAACATTTATATTCATAAAATTAACGAAATTTCTGCAATAAAATGTAAATTTGATCCAATTTAACCAGTTAGCTACATCATTAACAAGGCATATGCCACTGAATCACAAAATAAATAATACGATTTGTGGCAAAATGGAGTATAATTATTGCTGTGGAAATTTTCCGATTCTCTACAGTTTTTTTGCAAAGAANATACGATTTGTGGCAAAATGGAGTATAATTATTGCTGTGGAAATTTTCCGATTCTCTACAGTTTTTTTGCAAAGAATGGTAAGCTTATTAGATATTGGCTATTCAGGGGAAATTTAGCACTTTTTGAAGCCCTCTCAGTTATAATAATAGTAAATAAATATTTTTTTTGTAGCCTGAGACATTAACTTTTGAGTCCGATGAAGCATGTACACTGTGTTTATTACTTACGTAAAAATACTCCTTTTAAGAAATTGTGGAAGTATAACAAATAGACTGATAATAAAAACGTAATAAGACCTCAAAAGTGCTCATTTTACAGCGAACAGCCTATAAGCAGTAAATTTTCGACGATAAAGTGAACAGTTTTGAAATCAACCTTTGAAATGAAACACTTGCTGCCGTTTATGCTGGCACGCAGGCCCCCTGTTAGGTTGGCAACGAATTACGAAAAATATTTCCTAGCCTTGACGTTGTATCGCGAGCGTAATGTATACATTTGTGAGCAATCAAGTTGCAGTTTTCTGCTTTGTACACATTCGAGTACGAAATGGCATAGAAGCAACACATTTAGGTTCATGGTAATTTCACGTTTTAGTTAAATTAACGCAAGAATAATGTCGCTAGGCCAATGACAATGTTAATTTTACACATGGCGATAGAACACAAATGAGGATGAAATTAGATCTTAAACAGAGCTTTTAATAGTAATCAGTGAACAACTTATAAATATACATACCAGTAGATGATAAGCCAGACCTCTAATTTCAAACAAATATCACGTGTACGTATGTCGCACAATGGCAGTTGCATCGCTCATATCTTGCTGCATTTGAAAACAGTCGTCATAACGGCGCGTGTGATGTGACAAGCGCTATAATTGCCAGGCATATAGTTAATTCACGGTTACTTCCATATATTCTGAAGCCCTGCTAAGTTCCACTTTCAGGACATTACACCGGCTAGTTTACACTGGCGTGATATTGCCGGGAGACACGGCATATGATCACTGTCCGCCAATGACAGTGATAAGAGGGTCAGTAAATGCTCAGTTGCAGGTTGCATGCGTCCTGCGGCCTCGTGTGTTATATAACCTGGAAGCCAGTTACCAGCAAGACAGCACTCGCACGCACTGACATTTGCTTCTTCAGGAGTGTTCATGTCATCTTTCAGCGTATGTGTTTCAGCGCATTACAACACCCTATGGCAAATTCGCATCGATAGTTTTATTCCACGCCCAGATTTACAGACGCATATGTCTAGGCACAATGCGGTTCGAAAAGTAAAGGCGCCCTTCTTTTCTCCCGCAGGCAGGCAGAACATCGTACTGGTGCGATGATATCGCAATTTCTGGTGTCGGCACTCTTCTTCCCTTTCGTTTGAAATCAACAGTTCGTTCTTTGCACGCAACGATTTATTGAGAACTATGTATGTAACCACAGGCATTTCCACGTTAAGATTAAAACAGCAGTAATGTTACATGTATGCTGTAACTCGTAATAATTTTATAGTTACGTAAATCTAAACAGATAAAGTTTTCTCTTAAAAACTTTTTTTATTGAAAATAAAATGTATTGGAAATACTGATTCTTGTTTTTAGCATTACATTTCAAATTGTTTTGAATTAATGCTGAAACCAAGAAAGTTTAAATAAAGTTAACTGCCATAATTTAGGTAGCTCTTATTCCATTTTTATAAGTATAGAAGGCCCCTTAATATTTTGTTTATATTTTTCAAACATTTACTATTACTGATGCCACAACAAAAAATATAAACCAAACTAAAGGCAACATCTTTTTGCAGCACACCGAGATCTGAATTACCAATTCATATTCTTTGAACATTCATAAGAAAATACGCTGATTTTTATTACTGACTGCAAACAATTCACAACATCCATTTTAAAAATCCAATGCAACAAAAGTATTGTTACATGTAGCAGCTCCGCGCCCTTCACGATATCCTCGGGTATGCGAAGAACAGTGATACAAGGGCATCACCGGCGACCAGACAACAGTTGGCAGGGTTACAGAGAAAACTGCAATAACGCTATCACGAGCCATGATAGCGCGGACGACACTGATGTTACCTCCGCCCTAGGAAGACTGAATGGCTTGGGTAGTCGTCGCGCGAATGTTCTGGTCATCGCCCCCTCAGCGCAATACGTGTTGGCCAGCTGAGCCATATAAGCCTCGGCGTGGAGAGTCTGGAGTGGCGTACGGCCATAACCGCCCAGGTGGGTAATACCATAGTAGTAATGGGCGGCGACGAAGTAGAGTCTGCGAGCATATTATAAGATAAGAGAATGTGACTCGCCTTCTGAATTGCGAGAAAGTGGGACTGCATGCGTGAGTGCCAGAAACATTAAATTATATCAACACATGGTAGTGGACATTATGATTATTCAGAATTTATCTAAATACGACCGGTAAACTTCGGCTGCAAGTTAATTACGAAAACAAAGTTACACATATTTACGACCTATGGTCTAGAGTGAATCCCAATGGCAGAATACGTCTTTAAAATTGGGTCTGAAACACCAGTTTACTGCAAATATTGGAGCACTTATTTGAGATGGAACACTCTGTGCGTGGTCAATGGGTAATTAAAGAAATATTTGCAAATACCGCAACACCTGTTGCAACCGGGTCGTCCCGAATGTGAGTTCAGTGTTTGACCATTGACCATTGCGCCACCTCGCTTGTTGTGTGTGTAAACAATTGATATCCAATTGCAAACATAAAAATACGCACGTGTATTTGAATTCTAGCATCTTAAAATTAATTCGCTCTTTATCTGTTTCTGTCCGTAAGTCTTCGTTGTAAAATCGTTACATAAAATGTTTCTAGGTTATGATGATATGTTACGATTTAATCACATAATATTAAAAAAACTTGATCAACAAAACATTTAAAAATAATATTCATAATTTATTTAACATATATATATATATAAAGCATTGATCTTAAAACCTTGATACACGTATAAATTACAAAAAACTTATATCATAAAATTGTTTTTAAGCTGAAGTGTTTATTCAACTAACAGAAATGACGTATTGCAATTTATTTTAAATCCGACAACTTGGTTAACTTTCGGTAAGGGTTTAACTTGTAGAAATTTTAAATTGAAATTTTGCCTCAAAAGCTAAAATGGAAATAAGTGCAAACGGCGTAACAAATTTCCTATAAATAGTCTACAAGACATACTTAAAACATGAATATTTTTTTTTTCGCTGTTAGCCTAACAAATACATTGTGTTCAATTTAGAGATCAGAACGAAGGAAGTATGTAAATATAACATGCCCATAACAAGTTTCAACCATTTTTGAAGAAACGTTCTCCTCCACTGTCATATTTTCGCAACTTTTTTTTCAAAGCACACCGTTAGATAATGTAATACAATAAAATGCAAATATTTTTACCCTATTGGACATTCTGAGTAGGAAAATATACCGCGTTGGAATCGTGATCACGCTGCTCGCCTTTCTCCACGGGGAACCGGGTTCAATTCCCTGCGGTGTTGTCCGTGTTTTCGCGCTTGGATAAAATGATGGACTTTTCCGCAGGCAGGCGAGTGTTCTCGGGGCGCCAATCTTACCTCATTCATCTGCAACGGCTCTCAACACCTCGGTGATAAGGGGCTTCCTAGTTGTCATATGGCTTTTATTGTACACATTGGTTTCTATTCTAATTATTAATCATACAGTTACTGATACAACAATAGTGGCTTCTTTCCTCTATGCGGGTGAAAATAATTTTTTATGAAGTTCTTAAATACTTGGATGATAAGTAGGTCATGACGTCTCTTTGGCAGCAATGTTACTAGAGATGGAGACATAACATATTGAAGAGTTATGACATAATTACAAACACACATGTGCCTTATCCAGGACACGAACCCAGAAAAACTCGTATCATAATGTAGCGTGTAATCATATGCATTAATGAGGTAGGATTAAGAGCATTAACTTCAGATGTAATTAGCCTAATGTGTGGAATGATGGGATATTACTAACCTGAAATTCTACAGGAAAACAAGTGTTTCATTCACTTGAAACACGTAAGTTTACAAGGAGTACAGTAGCATTTCTTCCGTGAAGAATTTGTTGGATATAGGTTTATAAGTTACCGAAATATGGCATATAAGGTATTCTTTTCTTTGGTGATTTCATACAAAATTGTTTTAAAAGACATTTTGTGAACGATGTTTCTAAAAGATATTGTCATCATCCAAAATTTGGGTAAATTTTGGTTAAATTGTTTAACACATAAGGTATATTTATCAAAATTATTAAAATTGCCGCTATTTTGAAAATCAGTGTTTGACCTCACTTAAAACATATAAGGTTACATGGACTTTTGCAGCACTACTAGTGTGCGGAATTTGGTGGAAATTAGTTGAATAGTTCCACAAATATGGCAAAATGTTCCATTTTCTCACCTGGCACTATTTTACAAAATAACCTGCAAGAGAGGATATCTGCATGTATAATTGGTGCTTCTTATGATTACTGTTAGTACATAAAGTTTGGTTAAATTTTGTTGTATTGTTTAATATACATACATGGCCTTCGATATATGGCACAAAACGTCCATTTTTTTTTTTCACGTGACGGTCTTCACAAATTAAGAACAAACAGTTTATGTATTGGCACAGATGATTGTCACAGATACTGTCAGCATATGAAATACAAAGCAAATATGTTTTAATGGGTTTTTTATGTCACTACCCAATTAAACTCGAAACATTTAGATGTAAATTAATGTGTACATTGTAGCACAAATTTTGGTTGGAATTATATAGTTGTTCACTAAGATAAGACATAAAAGCTTAATTTTTCTTGTGGTATTATCTTCCAAAGTGGTGCAGAAAAGTGTATATAGATATGCAAATTGTATGATTACATGGATACTGAGAGCACACAAAGTTAATAAAGTTATAATCGGTTACAAAGTTTCGTATATGTAACACTCTAACCTATAATTTATGTATAGCTGCAATCCTGAAAATAAATATCTGGCACATAAAGCGTATAAATTAATATGGCCTACCATAGTACAACATTTTCGCCAAATTCGTTATAAATCGGGCAATCGTTTCCGAGATATTAAATAAACACTTATTTTATGCAAAGATATTTTACAAAATGCCGGAGAATCTATGCACTGTACAGACACATTTGATAGTTGCGATATATACTGTCAGCATAACAAGTTAAGGGAAAATTTGTTTCGTAGTTTCGTAGATATAGCATACTTAATTAAAATGTTACTTGGCCACCATTTTGGAAATAAGTGTCTGACCCACTCAAAACATATTATTTTGCATAGCCTGTCGTAGTGATACTTGGTTGCGAAATTTGTTGGGGAATATGTTATCTTATTCCGGAGGTAATACAAAAATTTTATTTTTTCATTTGACGCTATTTTATAAAATGGCAGACAAATGAGACTTTGTGTAGACACATTTGATTGTTGTCATATAGACTGCCAGCTATCTAAGTAAATCTTGATTTTATTACTTTGATTCTACAATCTAGCATACTAAGCTAAAATAGCTGTATGGTAGCCATTTTGGAAATACATTTCCCACTAACTTACAGCATACCAGTTTATATTACCTGCCTCAGTTCTACTTGTTTGCCAAATTTGGTGGGAATCGATTAATTATTTCCCGATATATGGCAAAACTTTATTTCTTGATGTGATGCTACCGTACGAAATGGTGTGCAAAGTGGTTATTTGTTCGCATATATGATGGTTGTAACAGGTACTTTCAGCGTAAAAAATTTTGTCCAAATGGGCGCGCAATGGAATAGTAGATATATTCAATAAACTTAACACATTTGTATGGTCGCCATTTGGAAAATAAGTTCCTGATCAATTTAAACAACATAGGTTTACATGGCAAAACAAAGTACTATTTATGAGGTAAATTTGGCGCGAATCGGTTGAGTAGTTCCCGAGATATAACTTAAAAGCTTTATTTTCCATATACAGCTTTCTTCCAAACTGGTGTACATACAACAATATTCATCTCTAAATTCAATGCTTATATGATGCACTCTAACCATACAAAATCTGCTTTTAATCGTTTTATTTATTCCCGAAATATGGTATAGAACTATAAATGTTATAATGGAAGCTATTTAGAAAGTAAGTACCCGGTGTGGTCAAAAACTATAAAAGTCTGATGGTCATACCAAGTACTATTTGATTACAGAACTTGGCGAAATTCTGTAAACGAGTTCAAACGTTTTGAGTAGGGAGGGGGTGCACTCACACACAGTGACATCATTCACACACACACACACACAGGAAAGTGATCTCGAAATACTTTCTTTCCTTAGGAATGTAGGCTAAAAATCAATACACATATTTGGTGGAGGGGGACGGGGGGCATAAATACAAGGCTATGTTATGTTTTGCATTTATATGCTTACTTATTTTAACATACATACGGACGTTGCAAAGTGTCAAAGTCAGCTAAAATCGCTGTAATTAGCCCTTTGTTTGCGATGTTTATTCTTCCATAAAATGATGTTTTAGACTATTGCGTCAATGCTGCGACTTTTATGAACATGTTTTTAAGGCCCGAAGGCCAGCGCACCCTCCAAACCCCCCGCACTGTAACTGTACTCCGAAGAGTAAAACGTTGCGCTGCACTTTTTCTGTCCATTTCTTAGGGCCATTCACTTTCTATATGCCTGTACACGGTATTGACCGGTTTTCTCTTTAAAAACCTGTCCACCTCGCCAAACAGAGATTCTCCGGTTTACTTATGTATAAACCTTTACCTAAGTACCCCTTTATGGGTCATCTGATATTTCCTGGTACCACTTGTCAAATTCCTCTAATCGTTTACCGATTAGAGTTGCAAATTTATTCCATAACTTATGGAGATCTTTATTTACCATTACATCTTCAGATCTCCAGTGAATGCCCTATAATTCAGTTTGTTCCTCAAGCCAAACTCTTACGTCTTCTGTCTTGAAACAGTTCTCTAGCATGTGACGTACTGTATCATCTACACCACACACATCACGCAACGGGGACTGCACGAGCCGTAGACTGTTTAGCTTCGCTTTGAAGTTCCCATGTCCTGTTATTAACTGCATACTGTAGTGGTTCACACTGATCCACTTACAGCCCATCCTTGCCTTGATCTCCGGTAACAACTCAAATGTTAGCCTACCTTTTTTTGAGTTGGTCCAGCTATTTTGCCATTTATCCAGGATCTCGTTCTTTATGAGATCTTTATATTCTTTTGTTAGTTTTCCGGCTCGTGCCCTCTCCGCCGTGAGTCCCCTGTATTTGGTTAGCAGATCAGCAGGGAGAACACAAGTTATTACTGGGAACGACTCATTAGACACAGTTTTATATGCGCTTGTTACGGTCAACAGCGCCGCTCTTTCAGCACTTACAAGTTTTCTTTTATGCCACGTAAGTGCAGACCGGTGATGCCACATCACAGCTACATATGCTATAATGGCTTCGAATGCCGCCTTGTATATGACCCTTAATGTGTCATAATTAAGGCCCCAGTTGGTATTGCCAATTCTTCGAAGTTTCTGGAACACCATGACTGCCTTTCGTGACACATATTCCAACTGCTTTAAAAAGATCATGTTATCATCCATGATGACCCCGAGATACTTATATTCTTTTACATATTGGACCGGGCTTCCGCCGAAGTACACCGTCGGGTAACGAGCTAACTTCCCTTTCACAAGCATTATTTTCTTTTTCTCTATTGAGAAACTTAATTTTGCTGTATTGGACCAGTTCCAGTTCCAGGCCTTGGGCATGATTTCATTTGATTTTGTCTCTAATTCACGTCTTGAGTTTCCTGAGACAAGGACTAGACCATCATCTGCGTACCAGAGCACCGTGCACCCGGTCGGAAAACCCAGCTCCAGAAATCCATCGAAGAGGACGTTCCATAGGATCGGTCCAAGGACCGACCCCTGGGGGTATCCCTTCGTAAGCTCTTTCCTAACTTGAGCAGTCTTAGATGAGTAGATACTCCATCTTAAACAAAATAAATCCAGAATAACCCTGTAAAAATTAGCCGGACATTTCTTGTTCTTCATCCGATGCATCACCTCCAGCCAACAGGCATTGTCGAACGCTCCAGATATGTCCAGGAATATTGCCATAATTTACTTGGCAAAGGTACCCCTGATCTTCTCCATTACATCATGGAGTGCAAAGTCAGTACCGGTCCCTCTCCTAAAGCCATACTGGTGTTCATTTCGTGTACCCTCTGCTTATAAGGTCGTTATTAATATCCGGTTTATCAATTTCTCGTACACTTTTCCCAGCACCGAAAGCAATGTCTAAGGTCTGTATGACTTTGGGTCATCTGGTTCCTTCTTGTTTTCCTTTCTAAGAATTCTTAGGCATCCCAGTTTCCATGGGGAAGGAAACACACCCGCTCGGAGACAGTCATTACATATACTTAGAAGAATTTTCTTTATTCGGGAATAACACCTTTTTAAGATTTCTGATGTTATTCCATCTATTCCTGGTGCCTTTCCATTCTTCATATTATAGACCATCTTCTTCAGCTCTTCCCATTCGAATTCCAGAGCATCTTATACTTCTGGAATGGTTTTCATAGTATGTCTCTTCGCTGTGTACTCCTCCCCCTTTTCAACCATGGAGTCATCAGGCAGGAGTGCTTGGAGCAGGACCTCCATAGATTCTCTCTGATCCATTACCATATTTCCATTGACTCTCATACAGGGTGGCGGCACTGCCCTCTTGGTTTTATCTGAGGCCAATTTGTACACAATACCAAATGGATCTTCGTTACCGGCCCGTGTGACGAACTCCTCCCATGGTTTAGTCTTTTGCTTGTGGACCCTGCCGAAATAAGCTTGCGTTTTTATGTTGTTTATCGGTGAGAATTTAACCCTTTCTTCTCCACGTAGCTGGTGCAGTTTCCTTCTATCTTTTATCAGGGCTTTCCGTTCTTGACCCAACTCCTTATCCCACCAGGACAAGTTTGGTAGTCCTCGAGATGTTTTCGCCAGATTTTCCTCACATGTGGTCTGTATGATCTGAGTTAATTCTCTGACTCGATCATCTATACTTGTCTGCTTGTTATCCAGTGTTTTTAGCTTATCCAGCAGGACCCACTCGAAGGCCGCCCAGTTAGCCATATTGTGTACATATCGCACGTCACCTTCAATAGTTTGAGGCAAATGTCGACCACCACCATGTAACTCAAATGTGATCAATGTATGATCACTTGAGCTTTTCTCAAGTACATTCCATTGTTTGATACTGCTGATTGCTTTCCTGTTTGAAATAGTGGCATCCATGTATGATTGAGTGCCATGGGCCTGCGAAACAAATATCGGTAAATTTCCCTCTTCATTTGCCACATCCATATCATTCGACAGGATGAACTGGCTTACCAAATCTCTTGCTTCATTATCCGTGGGCGAATGCCATAACTCTGATTTGGCGTTCACATCAGCGCACAAGATTAGGGGTTTTCCTTTAAGAGTATCAATTATGATCTCCCAACGATCAAGATGGATCTGCATGTCATCCCCGAACTGGAAGTATGAGGATACCATCCAACACTGTGTTATGCCTTTAGTTATTTGTACACATACATGGTGTGTATCCGATACACTTGTCATCAACATTACATCCACGTCTTTGTTGGCCCTCAGTATCCGAGCCCGGGGACGAACGCCAACCATAAACACATCGCCCTGCAAGCCCACAACATCATCGAAAGGGATGTATGGTTCCTGGAAGATTACAATGTCAATTCTCTGCTCCATTACAATCCTGTTTAGTTCTTCTGCGGCAGCTGCTTACCACTGCATATTTAATTGTCCACACCTTAGGACATTTTTATACTCCATAGTCTATCCGTGAGAGTTCCACGGACAGGGCTCTCTGGTATGATGGATAATCTCGAAAGTCCACTCTGTGATCGTGCTGTTGACTTTTTTTGCGACAGTATGCACATATATACGTGAAACTGGTTTCGTGTTTCTTGGGGCAGTTTTTGATTTCATGTCCCTGGTCATCACAGCACGAGCAAGTGGACTGTGCCTCTCTACATTTGCCAGTAATATACCCCCATTGCTGGCAGTTGTAGCAGTGCGACAGTGAAATGTAGCCTTTGACCCTACAACTGTCGTATCCCACATATACACTTTCCCTATCTATTAGGGCATTTCTTGATTGTGGGCTACACTGCAGCACCACATTCACCTTGTCCGTGTCCCGTCTGCCGGTTCTGTGACTTACAGTCACGGCCTTTACGAAACTTTGAAAGTAATGGCCTCCACATAACCATTGAAGTTCTGCCTGAATATAGTTTCAGGCAGTCCAGTTCCATCCTCACCCCGAGGAACATCGTATATAACGATTTTCGGTCCATGCCTCTTTGGTGCCTCTTATTTTAGACCCAATGCCTGGATCTTCGAGGTACTACTAATCATTTCCAGGGTTTTGTCATCCCCTGCCTCGACCATGATGCCTCCACCTCTAATTCCTACTCATGTTCCGTATTTGTAGCCCGTCAGCCTTTGGGTCAAATTCACTCTTTATTTTGTCTCTTGTCTCCATACTTGTGACACCTTCACTTTCAGGATACAGTAGAGAAACTTTCTTAGCAGGCCTTGGTTTTAGTGCCTCTGTTCCAGCTGCCTGTGCATAACTCTTAATCTCTGGAACTACGGGCTTGACTGTCTTGAGGGTATCTTGCCTCGAAGCTGGTGCCTTTTCCATTTGTCTAAGCATTCCAATTAATTTACAGTTCCCCATTAACACTTCATCCACATTACTTTGCAACTGGCTCAGTCTAGGAATCAGCCCGTAGCCTGTGTGGAGTTGATCTTGGAACTCTTGTTCAAGATCCACTCCATCATTGCCGATACCATTTCCTTAGTATTTTCATGAATTTCCTTGGCATTATACTCTTAATTGGCCAATGAGTCGCTCCCTTTACCATGAGGAATCGGAAACCTCAACTTTTTCTTTGCGTTAGTTTCTTGGCGTTAAGTCCCAGGAGTTGATTCCATCTCTGCGACTGTTTTTTTGTCTTCAATGAAGACGATCTGGAGACCACTTCCAAATCTTGAGTTTCCGGGAAGATCAACCTGGTAGTCTTGAGGGGCTTCCCTTTCTTCCCAATAAGGGTAAACTCCTGAACTTTCCTGGTCGCCTTCTTCAGGTCTGGTTCCTCATCATAGGAGGATACTTCTTCTGAGCCTTCGGATTCTATAATTTCCTGTACTTCTGGACATTCTTGCACTGTTGGCCTCCTCCTCCGATTCTTCCATCCTGTCTTCCTTGTCATATACCTCTTGAATCCAGGAGTCCACTATACTTGGCTTGACACCTTGTACATTTTTCCACATCTTCCGGTAGGTCCTCTTCTTACTGGCAGACATGGTGTACCTTGCCAAGGACTTTTATGAACAAATTGATGTATCAAAAACATTAAGTAATCGCTTAAAATTCCGATGAAATTGAGTATCGCCAAGCATGTTGGTGATATTTTCCATCGCCGTCGTAATGCTTCCTTATAGACTGATGTGACCTTAAAGAGTTTAATATAGTTTGCTTTCCCTTGTGTAGGTCGAGGTGCGGCGGGACTGAGAGGTGTTCTGGCGCGTGTTGCAGGGTCCGGCTTCACGATGAACCTCATCAACATGGACGCGGAGAACCGCGTAGTGCTGAACGTGGGTGGTATCCGGCACGAGACGTACAAGGCGACCTTGAAGAAGATCCCAGCGACGCGGCTCTCTCGTCTGACAGAGGCGCTCGCCAACTACGACCCCATCCTCAACGAGTACTTCTTCGACCGCCACCCGGGCGTCTTCGCGCAGGTCCTCAACTACTACCGCACGGGCAAGCTGCACTACCCCACCGACGTCTGCGGCCCCCTCTTTGAGGAGGAGCTCGAGTTCTGGGGGCTGGACGCCAACCAGGTGGAGCCCTGCTGCTGGATGACCTACACTCAGGTAGGCACTTCAACATTGGCTAGGCCACTCGCGTCCCACCTAGGCGAGCTGGGCTAGATTCCTGGAGGGTCTCTCTCGGCTTCTCAGATACAGAATGTGCCAGTACAGCGGTTACAAACTTTCAGGAGAGATAGAGTACACCTAGACGATCGGAAATCACATAGAAATGCATGGTTCGAAACGCTTTCCTGGCGCAGTAGTGACGAAACAAAACACAAGAAAGGAAGGACACGAACAGGGCGACAAAACATGTTTATTTTCTTAGTACAGCAAACATTCTGGGACGTGTTTGGCTGGTCTACGCGTACTAAGAAAATAAACATGTTTTCTCACTCTGTTCGTGTCCTTCCTTTCTTGTGTTTTGTGTCGTCACTGCCGCGCCAGGAAAGCGTTTCCAACCATGCATTTCTATGTGATTTCCAATATTCTAGGTGTACTCTATCTCTCCTGAAAGTTTGTAACCGCTGTACTGATACACTCTGTAAAGGAATCGTGTCTGACTACGCCGCTGGTCGGTGGGCTTTCTCGGGGATCTTCCGTTTCCCCCGTTCTTGTAATCCGGTGCTACTCCATACCATACTCACGTCGTTCCCCCCTCATCATCTCTCAAGACCTAGTTTTTAAGAGCCGTCCAAATCTCTCAAATCTACTTTACGCCCTATATTCAAGGTCATTTATACGGACATGTGCAGGCATTGGCACGGTACCTCGTGGGGCGGGGAGTGTTTACATGAGATTATTGTACCTCCTGAAAGATTTTTGGTATGGTACTGCATGGGGTTTGTTCCCCCTCCCTTTCCACTCTAACTGTATTACCATCACGCCCCTTTATTCAAATAATAAATAGTTAACCGGTAATAATATTAATTCTACCAAAATTTTGTAAGATGTTGCAGCAGAAAATTATTAAGAAATGAGAATTTTACTTTCCTTAAAATGGGAACTGAATGCACTCAGGAATGCACTCAGGAACTGAATGCATTTTTATCTGCACGCATTTTCTACTCTCCTAATTCTCCTTAATTGCTTCGTAGCGTCACTTTTTTGTATTTTTGTGTTAAAGCAATTTAAAGCGTGCCGCTATAAGGATTTTGAAAATTTTGCTTTCCTTAGAAAGTAGATTATTAAAATTACTATTATTGTCAAGTTGAAAATAGTTCACTATTTCGCTATATTCTTAAACGAAAAGAATTTTATGAAATTAGCCATATTTAAGTTTAGTGTATTTATATTTTCATTACGCAAAACAAAGCACTTAAAATTTACAGATCTGCAACGGAGTTCGAGAGTCAACGTGCACCAACTGTGGTAGAATTATGTTTAAATAAAGTACTAACTTTCGCATTATTTTATTATTATTTGATTCATGATGCAGTGATTTGTAGTATAGGGGGGGGGGAGTAATGAATTCTGGGGTCACATTGTACCCACCTCCCTCTTCCACTCTGTGGAGTACAAAAGCATTTTTTATACCTTCATCCTTTTTTTTTTTGTTATGCTGGCTAGTAACCTAATCAATTTTACATCAAAGACAATGAAAGCAGAATATTATTTCATCCTGTTATGCTTCCTTAAAATGGAATGAGTCGTACTCGCCCTAAAACAAGAATGTTCCCGCCTTTCTAAACCTCATACTAGCCTAATTCTACTTCTGTACCTTGGAACTAGAATTCCTCTAATGGAGGGTGCCTTAATAACTAGTGTTGTTGTCACCTTCAAAATAATTAAGAATAAAATTATTTTTCTTAGGTATTTCAATTACACGCACAGAACTTAAGTTCATGATAGATGGAATTGTAAACAACAAACGGAGCACTTGAAGACTCGCGAAATATTTTGTGCGACAACATCCACTGACTGACGAAAGAAACTATGATGACGTAAAAAATATTTACTTTCGCATTTGCTGGATAACACCTGGGATGTATATTAAATTGAGACTGGGTGTGCCCTACGCCAAATATTCCTTAATATCGTTTGTATCTTTCCCCGCCAACATCCAGCAGTCTTTGGGAATTAATGTCTGCANTTACGAAAATATTGAAACACATCAAGTGCACTGCGTAGAGTCAATATAGAGAAGCACAGAACTGAGCTATACGTGACTGGTTCTACAGCATGAGCCCGGGAACATGCACTGATATCAAGGTTTCTTGAATAAAAAAAAGTTTGGTTGGCGTCTACAAATTAATTGTTTGTATAGGGGCAATTAAATATATTGTTTCTGAGCCCAAATTGTTTTGTTGTTTATATTTGGTTGCCACAAACTAGGGAGATGTGATTGGCTTAACTACAGAATAGTTTGGTGGTACGCATATTAAACAGGTTCGGTTGTCATAAAAGAAAATGAGAACGCGACCGGGTCTTGAAGCCGGAACTATTGCAGCCCGTTTCTACACCTTATTAACCTCGTATAACACGACTACCGACGCAGACTAAGTGTTCTTGAGTATGTAATCTCTTAATATAGGACATATACGCAAGTAAATGTATACAAGTTTCATAACTTTACTTTTGTGTTTCCTGTTGAAATTCTTTTATTGGGATTATTTATATCATTATAAAGCATCTTTAAAAGCACAAACACTTTTTCTATCCTAATTGTCACGAAAATTACAAACAAACTCTCCAACAGTTTTTTCGGACAAAGGCAATCAGATGACACGAATTCCCTTGAGCTAACCAAAATAAATACCGGTTATGGACGCAGCCTCTTCTTTTTCCCCCAAAAATTCTCTAATAATAGATAACGAATTTATCTAAGTAACCAAATGTTTTATTCCTTTCAAACGAAATATTTATTTGACACTACGCGATATTTAAAAATTTTTAAGGTTACCAAACCGATTAGTTGAACTTACTTTTAAAATAGTTGTGTATACTAAATACATATAGCTGATGATCAAACAACGAACTAATTGATAATCAAACTAATTTAAAATTAGGAATTTTGCTTAAAGAAACGAACACAGATGTGTGGAGCAACAGCAGATTTGTTGAGTGAACAAAATAGCGTACATTGCAAACAAGTACGTCACGGAAATTTATTTCGCATCTGCAAGTGAATATTTGTGTCAGTGCACCGTACACGGACAATGTAGCGCATTCCAAGTTCAACGTCCAAGGGAACGCACATGCCGTGCTTAAAAGTAGAGTTTATCATATTTGTATACTTTCGTCAATTTTTAGTATAAAATTTAAATGTTACTAATAAGTACGGGGCCGCGGTGGCTGAGCGGTTAGACTGTTCACCTCCCACCAAGACAAACGTGGTTCAATTCCCGTCCGGGCCATTCCCGGATTTTCGCAAGTGGTAATCGTGCCAGACGATGCCACTGGTCGGCGGTTTTTCTCGGGGATCTCCCGTTTCCCCTGCCTTTGCATTCTGACGTTGCTCCATTCTCACATTATTTCACCACCATCGGCTCTCAAGACCTCGTTGTTAAGAGCCACCCAAATCTCTCAACTCAACTCAACTCAACTAATAAACACAGTGCACATATTTTATTGTTCCAAAATTCAGCGTCTGTTATAATTCGTTGGTTATTATACTTGCTAGGAGGACCTTGAAAAGTTCTTACTCTAGCGTGAATAGACTCCTACATGGATACGCACGCTATAAAATAAGAAACCTGGTCAAATCCCAGCTCTTCAGTTTCCGTGAATCCGTGTAGCCGATAGGAGTCCAGCATTTCGTCAAATAATGTTCGTTTTAGCGACCATTGAGGTTTACAAGAAAACGACGCGACGACGTTGTATTTGAAGTGTCTTTTATCGTTTTTGTTCTTACAATTAACATGAAAAACATTGCGGTACTATTTATGGAGAGTAGTATAGGTATCTTCGTTCTGGCACATGCATCAAGCATCAAGATTCAGGATTCGTCCACCATCTTGGATGACGTCACGAATTTTCGCGTTTTCCCCCCAAAGTTTTCCACTTCTCCCTTAAAAAAATTTAAAATCCATAGAATTTCCCTAAACATTTCCCGAATTTCCCTGAGAATTTCCCTTTATCCCTTAAAATTTCCCGTTTTCCCTTTAAAAAAAAGTCCCGAGTCCCACATTTGAAAAACGAGACCCCGAAAGGCAATTTTCGAGCCATTGGCATAATTTGGGGCTCTCCGAGGATCAGCTAACATTGCACCCTCACCCCACCCCTAGCCATAGCCAAGCTCAACCCATCCCTCCCTCCTCTAGTAATTATTATAAAAAATCGCAAAAAATCTAAAAAAATTCCAAAAAATTCTCGAACATATAACGCTACATACACCACCCTACACCTTGCTTACCCCTCCAGCCACCTTCACCTCACCCCCTCTTCACCCCCCACCCAGCCAATTATTATAAAATCAAGAAAAAAAAAATTAATATCGAGGAACATATAAGGTTACGCCACCC
>NQII01002025.1:164890-175843 GCA_002778355.1 Clitarchus hookeri | reverse complement strand
CCCACTGACCATTACCATCAACACCTATCCCAACCTACCCAACTTCCAATTATAAAAAATAAACAACAAATGCCAAAAAAATTTATTCTAAAAATCAAGGACGATCTTACTTGATGACCCTGGACTACCATGTTGGTTGTTGACGGCCTTGACCTTAATTACCTTGAAAACTAAAAATCTAGGGGGGAAATGGTAACAATCGAAATAAATTAATAAAAGTTTAGGAACATGTTACATCACTGACTACGGCACACATGTTGGATGCTGGTGATCTTGACCTTGACGCAACGATCGTAAACTCAAAAATCAAGAATAAATATTAAAAATCAAACGCATTTTTTTTAATTGTTCAACATATTACGTGATTGACTCTGGCGCCCATTTTTTATGATAGCAACCGTAGCCTTGGCCCCATTAACCTTCAACTTGAAAAATAAAAATATTATACGAAAAATCTTCAGAAATATAAAAAATTGCCGAGGGAAAAATTACATACCTAATACAACAAACCAAGTTGTATGTGTGTGACAGTGAGGGTTCCATTCTAGTACGATAATCTGTGGCCAACTGAACCACTATTACTATATTTCATTGGCTATATAGTTGACCAATCTTCCTATCCATAAAGCGAATTGTTGACTTTACATAACACACATACCTCCCACCTCCAGCACTATCACACCTCTACACGTCTCGTCGCTCGACTTCCCTAGACATTTACTAACCATAGCTCAGCCTCCATCAACATCAACGCAAACCACCAACTCACCACCCGACTCTAGCCCCTTATCACCATAACTCACCATAGCTCGTCCCTCTCACCAACCACCCACTCTACTACGTCTCGCAGACCTCTCATTCAGTCATTAGCATTAACCTGTCATGTCATAATCACCTGACGAATCAGTACCCACCGACGAAGCAAGACGTATTGACGGAACATTAGCTGGCTCTCGATAGACTAATCCTTGCAGTTCTTGGTGTGGTTCTTCAATGTATCACCTTGCATAAACAGTGTGCGGCCATTGTCATAATGCTTCATCGCGCGAAAGGGACTCGTTGTACAGGTGGTTCGCTTATTTCGCCTAGCTTGGCAGCTTTTGCTGTAGATCTTTCCACAGTAGCAACGCTGTTTTACATGTAATTTTCCAGCAGTGGAAGAGGGTACACTCATAGCTGTAAGCTCTACAGTAGAATTTTTACAATCGTTGGCTTGCGCCATCTTTACGAAAAAAAACCGTAATCCTTCCCACAGTGGTAACATGTGTATCTACTTGACCTAGATAGTGTTCTATAAATGTACATATATTTACTTACACATTTCATCAGTGATAATTAAGCATTTTTATGCCTCCAATAAACCAGACGTTTTTATCTAGCTCCTTGATCACACTACCATGCATTATATCTTCAACAGTTTCTTCCAGATAAGTTCTTTGCTCAGCTTGAACTCATGGTCACTCATACTTAAAACAGACAACTGACTACTGCCAGACCGAACTCCCACAAGACTGACTCTAAAATGGCCCATATTGACCCCTAAATTAGCCCTAATAACCCCTAAATTAGCCCTAATAACCCCTAAATTAGCCCTCCTACTCCGTAAAAGAACCTTCCTGCTCCACAAAGGACCCCTTATTTTCAGCAAACGACCCAGCCTGCTCAGTAAATAACCCCTTCTGCTTCATAAATGACCCCTAAAGTACTCCACTTCCTCTGTAAATTACCCCTTTTGATATGCAAATGACCACTAAATGGTCCCTCCTTCTCTGCAAATGACCCCTCCTGCTCCGAAAATGACCCATTCTGTTCCACAAATGACCCCTCCTGCTGCATAAATAACGCCTCCGGCTCCGAAACTGACCCCTCATACAATCCAAGCTTCGCATTCATGTAATGGTTTGCTGGTTTTTTAATGTTGTTATTCACTGTAGTCAGGTAGAAGTAAATCAGTTAAATGCCTTTTTACCAATTAGATTGAGCCCACTTGTTCTCAGCTCTAGATGATTCATTGAAGCCAGTGTCCAACCCGATCCCTTGGAAACCCTTTCTTCTTCCTCTTGGCATAACTTGTGTATACTTTCGTCAACAGTGCTTTCTATTGCGTCTACATTATGCACAAAGCTACATTCGAGATATTGAAGGCCCTAGTACAATATTCGTCATCACGGGGTTCTGGTTTCGTATCGCTACAATCCAGCCACATGCTATATTTTACACCGCCATATTTTTCCACCTCATCGATAAGTTGGTTTATCATATTAGGTTTCATACTTGACACGAACGAGCAAACATCTTTCGATGTGATTGACATATTCGAATAAACCTAATATATAAGAAGACCCCTGAATGCAGATCGTTTCAGGAAAATAGCATTAATATTAGGCTTTTTCTCGCAGAGCACTGGCGTAGGTTGTGTTGTACAATAAGGTGACATTGATGCAGGTCGTGGCTCCATGTTCGTTCAGATCAAAGACAGGCCTTCGTATTCACAGGCCTTCGTATTCACAGTCCATCTTCTTTTTATGACGAGATAACACTTCCAAATAGATGGTTTCCAAAAGACAACTGCGATTTGTGTATGTATAATCGATTCTGTTTACAGTAGAGAGCCTGACGTCTACTCACAGAACGCATTCTGTGGTACATTTTAAATGTAAAAAATATGGGAGTACTCTGAGAAAACCGACGTTCTCGACTGCTCCAGAAGACAACATGCAGATATAATTATATAAATTGGCAGAAACATAGATATATGAGATATAAATATACACAATTACGTATAGATTTATTTAAAACTATTTAATATTACTATGTATAGGTACATATATGCATACAAGAATATTAAAATAATGTATTTTATATTATTATGTAGGTTGAGCTTGGCTAGGGGTGAGATGAGGGGACCATGTCCACTGATACCCAGCGAGTCCCCAAATTGTTCCAAGGGCTTTAAAATTGCCTTTCAAAGCTCGTTTTTGTAATTGGGGGGCTCGTTGCTGTTTTAAGGGGCAAACTTTAATTTTAAAGGAAAAAGGGAAATTCTGAGGGAAATTCGGGAAATCTTTAGGGAAAACCGGGAAAATTCGGAACATTATCCAAGATGACGAATACTGAATCCTTTTTCATGATGCATGTGCCTGAACAAAGGTAACTATACTACTATGGAGTGTTAAGGGTGCCGGACCCAAAAAATTTATAATTTTATATTTGTTTCAAACATTGTTCAACTCGTATGCATTGTATGTAATTACATTATCCTGGAATAAGAAAAGTACACTTTATATTTTTTGAATAATTTGATGTCAAATACAAAAATCTTCTGTTTTGTTCCAGCCATAATAATAAATCCTAACTAAGTTGTACAGATGGAAAAATTTCCAAAGTAAACTAATGGACACATACGTATGTAATCACCAAATAACTATATAAATATATATAATGCTATTTATAAAAAAATGTGTATGTTTTTTATATATATTTTTAATGTGTGAACTGTTATTTGATGATTAAATATGCTACTGTATGTCAAGCAGTATCGCATGGCATTAGTATATGTTGTAAATATTTCATGTATACAACTTACTTAGCATTTTTTAATGTAGCTGCAACAAAACAGAAGAATTTCGTATTTGACAACAAATTATTCAAAAAATTTAAAGTATAAATTTTTTTATTCTAGGGAAGTATCGACGCAATTAGTGCGCACGAGTCAAACAATGTTTGATGCCGTTTCGTCTCTTTTTTTTGTTTGACTAGTTTTTCATATAGTCTCGGTGACTACCGGAAGTAGTTTTTTTTTTCGTTTTGTTACGTTAGGCAGCTTTTGCGAGATCGTGCCGGAAGCGAGGTTTCTGGTGGGCAGACGGGCGTCACCTTTGTCCCCAAGGAGATGAGAACGGAGGGCCGGCCTGCTGCATTAGACTACTGGTGTTCAGTTAGACGCCGTTTGACGCATAGAGATACCATTGCCATGACGTCAGGAATCGGTATGGCAGCGTATATTTACTATTGAAGCCAGTTATTTTTCTCGGTCGGGTGGGCTGATAAGTAGCATATTTGAACTATTTCTTAACATTCAATATTTCTTCTACACGATTTGAACAGCTTGACAGGAAATGATGTAATGATTGCTCACTCTGACTATTCAGAACGAACCGCAACAAGCAGACAAAGGAAAAAGTTCAGTTGTGTGCGTATGATACTGAGTTCTTGCCTGCTTTGAATATCTTTTTCTGTGCAGTATCCATATTTCGAGAAAAAAAATGTTGCTCTCCACTGTGTGGTTCGCGATATGTAGAATGCTGAATAAGGTTACGCAAATTAAATTTGCTATTTAATCGATTGCTTTTTGATTAAATTTACTTTGATTTGTTCCTACTTTAAAGTTCAGTGAACAGCCATTCACACACATACCCGTTAAACCACGTACTTCACGTCAGAAAATTAAAAAAAATTAAAATGGTAGCATTCTGTAGTGAACGTGCATATATGAATGTAAAATGGCGTACACGCTATAATAAGAAATGTTTAGCAGACTTACTATATCATTGTATACGTATACTGAAATAACACGAATGATAACGTTTATTCCTGTAAACCCACAGTAACTTTACTTGTTCACGAAGAAGTCAACTACGCAGTGAAGTCCCCGGCCATGTGCAGGCACACAGCAGACTCCCCACGGTTTCTTCACACTTTTTGAATCAATGCTTTGAAAATTCAATCCATAGTAGTATGCGTATGGGGTTGCAGGAGCACAGGGTTCTGGATTCGGATTGGCAAGCCATGACGTCACAGGTGCGTCATGGGTGAAGATGAGGGCGACGCCTCCATATTCGGCTTCGTAGTAGACAAAGCTGAGGTCTCGTGTTTTTTTTTGTGGTGGGGAGGTTATTCTTCCATACGAATCTTTTTAGATGGAGAGGCTATTTGCCCATGTGTCGACTGACCCTCGGCATGTATAGCTTCATGATGCGACTCGCGATATGGGGGCAAAGTCTGCCTATCCTATACCACACAGATGTCAGTTGCAGTGATGGCGTCGAAGGCCTCGCGGTTTCGCGGGCGAGTTTCAGCAATATCTCAACCCACTTGTATCTTCCATTCACCGTGAAATGCCTCCATAAAATTTTTTTACTCAAGTAATTTTTTTAATTAAAATAATTTCTTGGGTTATAGGTTTGCTGGGCGGGAGGAGGGGGATCAATACGTTCCGCGATGCACTGGGTGCCAAATTAGCAAGCCTAACTTATTTAATTTTTACACACTTTTTAATGTAAATAATTTGTTTAATTAACATAATATCTAGGGGAATGAATATCAGCTATATAACTTGATTGCATTTTTTGTTAATACATGAATTTAATGAAAAAGTATAAAATTGGAATGATTATCTGCGGTGACGCGCGCTGTATTTGTGTATAAATATTATTTTAAACCCAAAAGGTGGCAGCCATTACTTTTTAAGTTTTTGCATTTTTTGTTACAATGTTTTCTAATTAAAATATTCTTTATAATTTTTGTTGTTTTTACGAAACCTAATATGATAAATCAACTTATCTATGAGGTGGAAAAATATGGCTGTGTAAAATATTATGTAATGTTGGACTGTAGCTATACGAAACCAGAGCACCACAATGACTAATAATGTACTAGAGCCTTCAAGACCTCGAATGTAGCTGTGTATAATGTTGACGCAACAGAAGGCACTGTTGGCAATATTATACATTAGTTATACCAAAAGGAAGAAGAAATGGTTTCCAAGGGTTCAGGTTGAACCCCTCGCTTCAGGAAATCATTTAGAGCTGAGAATAATTGGGCTAAATCCACCAGGCAAATAGGCACTCACTGTTTTCCTTCTAACTTACTACAGAGAATTACAACATCAAAAACAGCAAACCACCTGAATTGCGTGAGGGGGCGTACTTGTGAGGGGTCAGTTGCGGAGTATAAGGGGTCAATTGTGGAGCAAGGTCTGGCCCTGCGAGGACAGTTTCCCAAAGGCCTAACATGTTTTCTCCTCAAGAGAACAGGCTAGCCACTAGGGCCTTGGGTTTTATATGCGAGTTGGTAGCGACTCGGCAGCGAGGGGAATTGCACCACTTTCACTGCCTTTCTTGAGACGATGAAGTGCTGCCAACTGAAAATAAAAGGTACGCCGGGCAGTTTAAAGCACACTCCCTAGGGAAACTATACACACACACTACTATAAATCCAGAAATTCAAGCAAGAAGTGCTGCGGACACACACTCGTATTGTACTACAACACAAACAAGCACGCCAGAGTACAGGCGACTGAAGGGCCTTACCAGCACCCACACGAGTGCAGGTGAGGCCAAACAGTCCCAGTTTGACGAGGCGAGCATACTGATGAGTTTCTGAACGTTACCAGAGGTTCGACCGCTGGAGACCGGAGCAGACGATCCAGTGTCTCGTCCACGAACACACACAGAAACACTGACACAGGGTGATGCACTCCACCTCCGATTAATGACAGCGGAAGGGAAATAGATGCTCATTAAAAACAGGTTTGAAATCCTGTGAGATAAGGTCGCGAAGAGAAGCGAAGCGAGTCGTGCCTCTTCACAAACTGCACCACCACCAACAGATAAATACAGGCCACTACGAAATGTAATACCAGATATTAAAGCACTTTAAAAAGTGGCCCAGCTGCTCTGTCAAAACGGAATTGGCTTCCAAAACTCACTCACTCGGAGGCGAGAATTAAAACTTATTTTCTACACACGGCCAGGCCACGAGAAGGCACTGCTCCTTCTCAAAGATAACTCACTACACACAAGCCCACTTTAATGAGAAGCCACAGAGGTATATCATCAAAAACCTGCCCTGGTTGGGGGGGGCGACGAGGACATCCTAAGGGTGGTCCTCATCAGTTGCGGGTTCGACATCATTGACCTCCGCAACTTCAAGTGAAAATCCCGCCACCACACACCTGAGGATCCCAGACTATGTACCCAGAGGTACATGGTCTGTTACAATTCAACACTCAAACCAAAACTTCCTCAGGATCTATTCGACCGCCGTTCGTATAGAGCCTTACAAGCCGAGACCCGATGATGTGCCCAGCTGTCGCAACTGCAGTTAGTGGAGGCACACACAAAACATTGCAGCATGCGATCAGCGTGTATAAACTGCGTGGGACCACACGAGTACACTGAGTGCAAAGTCGACAGAGACGCTCAGTCCTTGCAGTGTGCTAAATGCAAGGAGGAAGGGAATAACGCTGCGGTTCTGCAATAATATAGTCCATGCGAGGAAACAAAACACTGAAAGGGGCACACGTCCGCAGCTTACATAGCAACACGCACTCAACAACACCAACATTGCACAGGTCCCGGCACTGCGCAAACACAGGCCTGAGGTGCAGGAGCCGACCCAGACAGTGTCAGTTGTGGCCGGGGAGGGCGCCACCGGGGCAGTCAGGATGCGGCTGGTAGGTCCTCTCGGGGTGCTTCGGGCTAGGGCGAGGTGAAGCCCGGCCCCTGGGCAACGACCACAGGCCAGCACAGCAGTCAAACAGACGTCTGCTTCTCTCGGAGACTCCAAGACAGCCACCCCAACTGGATGGATGTCTAGGTTCCACATTACATGACGTTCAGGAGCTCACACAATTACTTCGCGACACGCACATTGCACAACTATAATAACACACATGCGACCATATATTGGCCACATTAGAGCAACACACACACTTGCTGACAAGTAATTGCTGTTGCCACATGCACCGGCCACTCTCCCGCAGTAATTGCTAGCACGACAACTGAATACACACTAAACCTGTTAAACTGGAATGCCTGCGGGATCAAATCACAGGTATAGGAATGACAACAACGACTAATAATATATGGAATTTATACAGCTTTTATAACAGAAACAAGACTTAATAATCAGGACAATATACATTTTTCAGCATATAATATAAACAGATTAGACAGGAATCATAGAGGAGGAACCGTTATAACAATTAAAAATAGCATACATCACCACCAAGTAAATATATGCTTTAAACCTGATAGAATTAAAATTAGCCATGCCCACATCCAAATGGTGGCTGCATATTTCTTCCCTTATCTAATGCAAATGAACCAGAGTTAAATAATGTTATGGGTGATACAGAACACTTTTTAATAGCAGGAGAACTAAACAGTAGAAATAAACAATGGGACTGTATACATAGCAATGCCAATGGAAGTAAACTAAGTAGATAGACAGATAAAAATAATTATGTAATTTTTCCACCACCTAAACCCACCCACTTACCAGATAATGGCAACAGACATCATACTCGTCGATATCCCCAGTTATAACAGAATCAGAAGTATTAGACGAATTAGATCCAGATCACCTGCCAGTATTTGCGAAATTAAATTTTAAAACACACTCAGAACTAATAATCAGTACACAACAAAGCGACCAGTAACAGACTGAGAAAGTTTTCAAAAAGATTTAATAGATAAATTTGAAACCCCGCCAGATATAGAGGATGAATTAGAACTAAATTTGCAAAGAAAGCTCTTTACAGGCGCAGTAATGGAATTGATAAAACAAACAGCTAAATACATGGATAAAACGCCAAGCACGAAATAACTTTCAGAGATCACAAAATCCCGTTATTAAAACAGAATACAACAGGATTAAAAAACAGGTAAAAAGTAAACTTGAAGAACTAAAATTAAAAACTTGAGCGAAACCATAAAAAAACGCAGCTCACAATACTAAAGAAATGTGGTTTTCTACATACTACCTATATAAATATAAAACGAATATAAGAATACTCTCAATGTAAGTATATGAAAATAATCTAATTTAATATTCAGACCCCGACTGAAAAAAAAACGCAATTTCATAATACATTGCTTGCCTTTAAATAAATTAAACGAATATAGCTTTAAAATAGATGCGGTTATTAGCCATACACGCATTAATCAAAATTAAGTATAAATAAATGTTTCATATATTAATGTAACTTTATGACGAATGCAGCCTCATCGACTGGATGACAAGTACAGAACATAGCTTAGTGGTGTTCCGTCCTCGTAGCTCAGGGGCAGAGTGGCCGACTTGTAGTCGGAGGGTCGGGAGTTCGAGGCCTGGCTCCCCCTCAGCAGATCTTCAGTTCGCATGTCACGCACATGTGTACTGTGGATTTGTCATCAGGTCAGTCTACTTTTGCTCGTCACACGGCAAAATACGCACACACTGTCAAACGTCAATTGTATCGGTCAATAAAGTCGACTTTAAAAATAGTGGTTAGGGTGCCTGACTACTGCTTAAGATGATGTGGGTTCAAGTCGCCATTCCTCCATGGGAATTTTATTTTTTATTGTTTTCTGCTGCCCTCATAAAGTACAAATTTTACATAATTTAAAAATTGTAAACCGATTTTGCATTTACAATTGTGTTACATGAACGCCTGTGGGGGGGGGGGCTTATCTGAGTTCATAAGGAATCTTAAAAAAACAGTAATAAAAATTTGATTTTTAATTTAATAACACAACTATTATTTACAGCATTAAATTATCTGTATCTATTATTACTCGTTTTTTTTTTCACAGTAAGCGCAATATTGAATGACTATTTCAACTAGAATTAACGTTCTTCTTAATGTCTCTCTTTGGTTATTGTCAATCAACTCATACTCATCATAAGCACACATTCAGTCTATCTGTTGCCATCATTTGTACTGTCTTCCACTCACGCCTCCAGGCTAATAGTCCAGCCTGCAGTCGTACTCTTCACTGCTGTGATGTTGGCAGTCGCAGATTTTCCTCCCGCTGGTCACTTCTCTCGCCGCGCGCTTCTCGTCTAGCTTGTCGTCTATCGCTGAAACTCATCCATTCAACAACTCAACTCAATTGCTGTCCCAGAGGCCCGTCGCTTTATTTATACTCTGCTGACCTTGACCTGCAAAAATTCGATGAACCCCGAGTCATGCGGACAGAATTTAGGGCAATAAACAATTAAAATATTCCTTAGATATCTGCAGAAACTTAATGCAACCAAGGTCACCAGCGCACGCCACAAAAGGATTGTCATGTTTGCTCGCATTTTGGTAATATTTACGTGGTTCTTGATTTCGCGTGTGCCTGTAATTCAAAACATTCTATTGACTTGCCACCGCCACTATCATATAACTGCTGTCCTTCACTTTCACTCGCTCGCACAGGATGCGAAGCACCGAGCGCCTAATAATATGTTTTCGAGACATTAATCGGTATATTTAAATATTTTGGCAGTTTTCAAGAATTAGGTACTATAAAATTTAAATAAATAATTTTGATTATTCATAAATGCATCGACACCTAGATGACTCATTGTTTTACGATTATTTCTGACATGGCCAGCTAGCCACCTGCCTCACGCGAACAGGTCGATACAAGTTCAAGATCTTGAGACTGTAGCGTGAAGAGGTGGCATGTTGATAAGCGTCCGGGAGGGGGGAGGGGTACAAAATAATTAATTTATTTAATATGGTGGACATATTGTCGGGTAACATAATCGTTATGACATGATGATCATATTATCCTTGATAAAAAGGAGTCCGGTGATATATAATACAAATTACTTATGCCTTTAACTATAAAAAAATCGTATTAAATAAAATGTTCAATAATTTTTATTGAATGCTGAGTGTATCTTGTAGGTGGTGCAGGGGATAAGTATATCCCAATGATGTGCTTCATTAACGTCGTAGCAATAAAACTCGCTGTAATGTTTTATTTATAAAAACCAATACATAAATGGGAAAAAAAACATGATTTGCAACAACAGTGTTGCCATTTACTTTTCTATTCAGACAGTCAATCATTACTAAAGATCAAAGGTAGTGAGCGAATATATTGTTAAATTAATATTTTTATAATATTTTTTTTTTCATTATATCTAGGGCTACGGGTCACTGGGATGGCCGGCCGTGGGTTGGAAATGCCT
>NQII01002025.1:118634-164820 GCA_002778355.1 Clitarchus hookeri | reverse complement strand
GGGGGGGGGGGGGTAGATGAACAAGCTGCCGGCCGCGCCTGTGACGTCACGGCTGGTCAATCCGAATCCGGAACCCTAACAGTATGCTCTCGTAGCCCCATTATCATACTACTCCCCATGTATGTCGTGTTTGTTGTTTCCTAAATATGTCGTGTATCACAAGCGTTTTATACTTCTGCTAACATAAACTAAACTTTTTTTTGTTTAAACTCAACTTTTACTTACACTATATCTCTAAATTACAATATTTAATTTGTATCGTATGTGAATAATGACAGAGAGAAAATTAGATGGTTGATAATGATTAGAAAGAAATAGTTCTTATGCAAACTATTATTGCACTGAATGCGCACGAATGCGATGCGCAGGCCCTCTGGCATAATTTTCTAAGCTTTGTCTTCTTAATACGGAGAAATATCCTGTCAGTAGAACTTTAGGAGGGCATCAGAAATGTTGTAAGTAACTGTTAATGAACTATAATGGTACATCTGTGTTTGCAGCCTGATGAATGGCGAATTATTCCTGCAGTGGATAGAGCAAAAACTTCAATTACAGTTAAGGAAGTTTACTGAAACTTTGTTGCCACGTGTGTATAAAATCTAAATAAGTAGGTTTAATCGTTTGTGCAGAGCTGCTGGTAAATGCATACTACAAAAAACCGAATTTGACTATACTTTGCTCATGGTTAATTTGCCACTTTTAACAGCCATGTTTAAGATTTAATTTTCTCATTGTTTTGTGTTGTTCTGCCAGATGTAAAGTTAACATTAATGGGCAACATGCAAATTTCGCCAATATTTTTCAATTATACGAACACATTTGTATATGCGTATGAAAATAAAAAATTCGCCGTTTTTTGCATAAAAATCGGTTTTGACAAAGTTATTTCAGTGTTAAAACAGTAACTTTCGCAGCCGCTGTCACGTGAATGCGGAACGCTCTCTCATTGGTGTGACGTCACTAGTCATACGCCGGCGGCCGGCCCCAGCACGTTTCAAACACGCAGCACTAAAATGGAAGGCAACTGTGTGAAAGCGCAGTCGGAGACAATTTGCCACGAGTAGATACCGATGCGGTACTTGATTACTTCAATTACCATTGTTTTGTGTAACTTGAAATAAGAGGTGTAAAATTACGAAGTTAAGAACGTGATCTTCAAAGGGACTGTAGCCCACATCACATGTTAAAACATATTTGTTTGTACATTTTATTGATTTACGTATTATTATTATCATCTGTGTTTATGTTTGCGATTGCTAATATTCAAAGTTGGAAATAAAAATATGGTTAGGTATTACGTTCAAAAGAATAGCACAATTGTAATGACGGCGACTGCAGTGAGCCTACTGTGTTGTTTATGTCTGATAAATTAACTACATTATTTAGAAATGAAACGTAATGTTGTGTTGAGAAAGAAGGTTACAAATATTTCCGGATTCTAAACCACGTTTTAGTATTCATAAAAAACTTTTTTCGCATTATAAATGTCAGATAACAAGCAGTATGGTGAGATCTCTACCCGACACCGTACGACTTCTCGAGCAGCTGTGGGCTACTGACGGCAAACCTGTTATTCCGCATTCCACCTCGTTTATTATCACGATATTGAGCCCTAAATATAGTGTTTCGAAACTAAAAACCATTTAAAAAATAACTTGCTTATCATATTGTTTATTATGTTTTGTACACCTAACATAACTTTTATTATTCTGACGTCACGATAGCTGTGTCTGTACTTTATTTTTAAACTGTAAGAACTGTACACATAAGCTGAAAATATAGATATGGTAGTTTGAGAAACACTTAAAACCTATGATGAGATTAAATACAGAAAAGAAAATCCGTAACAAAAGCTTAAGAATTTGTTTTATTCTCAAAAGCTGTTTATTTAAGGGAGAGTGTTATAAAAGTAACACAGCTAACTTGCGTAAAACNAAGAAAATCCGTAACAAAAGCTTAAGAATTTGTTTTATTCTCAAAAGCTGTTTATTTAAGGGAGAGTGTTATAAAAGCAACACAGCTCACTTGCGTAAAGCGTCGGCTAATTAGAGTCAATTTTGTGGGCCTCGTACTTTGTTGTAACGCCCTTCTCAGTAACTCAGAAAAAAAGAGAAGGGCTATTATGAAAGTAAGATCATCCTTGAAAAACATTTATAAAAACATACATTTTAGTTTTTTGAAAGTAAAAATTAAGTTGCTATTTATCTTAAATGGTTAGGCTTATAAAAGTTAACTAGAGAAAAATCAAAATAACTGAAATTTATTATAAATTGCTATGTTTGAAAAATACTGTATAATATAAACCCAACTTTTTGCAAGAAGGACTCTTGAGCCCCACCCAAATAACTTAATGTTTAATTTTCATGGCTTAACGTCGTGACATGTTATTATTTAGGCATACAATCTGAATATAGCCTTAATATGATAGCTGCGCTCTTGAAACTAATGTTAGAAGTAATATGAAATTAATAAAAAATATCTATACCAAAATTTGTATGTTAGGTCTAACTTGGAATGTATAAGCTTATAAAATGTAAAATTTACATTGTGTGACTAAATTATTTGTAAACATATCTATATGCCTTTACTATTATGAAATACGTTAACGTATTTTTTTTTGCTCATGTCTACATCACATGCGAATTGCTAAACGCGTTGTGGTGCGTATTAAACAATGCCATATTACCGTAATGAAGGTTAGGTCAGATGTAAATAGTAGATATTAAGAAGTTCAGTGTTAAAACTACCTACATAGGGGAAACATAAACACCTCAAATATAATTACGTACGTCAAAATGGTCTTCGCAAACAGAAAGAACTGATTTTGGCTAAACATCTTCAATGTCTCGCCTATCTGCGTTAAACGACGTCTTCCTGTTTATTTCGTTTTTTGTAATGAACAAATATTTTATCAGGTGTTTTGCGATATGTACTAGTACACTGCGGTACAATAAACCATTTCCGTGATTTTAGTATACTTGACTGTTTATTTTCTCTTTTCATTACTTGAAACTATTTCTATTTATCCAAGTACTTATCACCGCTGAAGTAAACAAACGCGGCGGCCGAGGTTGTATCTAACTTGTGACGTCACAGAGTGAGCAGGCGTGATAGACGCGTTTTGGCGGGCGTTTCAAATGTAAGGCTTTCATTAAATCATAACATTATAAAACCTAATTTTTAAATCGTGATATTTTGTAAGAAGATTTCTAACACATAAATGAATGAAAACCAAGTGCCAGCAAAAAAATGTGCATGTTGCCCAATGCCACGGGCCTGGATCCATGATTCACGCTTCAGTAAAAACAAGACGTGAAAAAGTTGAAAACATAAATATGTAGCTAATAAGACCAATCTCATTGTAATGAGTGTAGAGCATAGAAACACAAACTTTATTTGCCATGGATGTTAGCATTACACTCGCAATACGTGAAGCCCTGAAACTATGTTTCTTCATTCGCTGTTAACTTGACAGGCAGCATGCGTGTCAGTATATACGCTAGTTTATGTGCAGTTAACAGGCAGTCGACTTTGTTTCAAAATATTGGTTTCTAAAGTGCTTACTTTGCCGTGAACAGCCTACACACTCATTGACGCTTTCGCATCCAGTGTAGGCAATTGTTTACATGTTGCACAGGAAGGTTGTATTTTAACGGTACTGTACATTGTGAGGCTCAGTGTCCAATCACATTCCCTGGGAGTAGCCGATGTGTAAGACGTGCTATTAGTGTACGTTATGACATATTAATATCACTAATCACCAAATACAATGCCTGCAGCTTGTTGGTTGTGGTAATAAAGCAATATTTTTGCCAGCTTCAATACAGCACGTGTCGAAACAACTTCTTATATGCGACACCTGAAATCCTGAATTGATGCGGGAAAAAAAGAATGAAGTGGAGATCACAATGGAAATTATTTTCTTTTACATATTATTTTTTTGTATGTGGTGTATTTTCCTTTTCTTGCAAGTTCAGAGTGCGTTGGAGTAGGGTAGTTGAAAGAGACATTTCTTCCCCCTCCAGGAAGCTAAGTCCTGCTACAAGGTCAGCGAAGAAGTGGCATTGGACGTGGTTAAAGGACGATGACCCCGCACTAACGCCGTCATTCCCATGCAGGCTCACGCAGCGAGTCGTTAGTGCAGTAAACAGCTGCGGCGAGACTTTACTGCACTTTATGTGCCAGCACTCTCTCTCTCTCTCTCTCTCTCTCTCTCTCTCTCTCTCTCTCTTTCACTAGCGTGCCGCTATCTGCCCCGCCTACGTCATCCGCCACTGCCCTTCACCAACTACTACTCGGTTCTAATTAAAGAAGCCGGCAGTTACCGTTGTGCGACGAGTTCCATTGTTCCACTTACAACTAGATAACACGTCCCAGTTACATGTTAACTTTGTAACAGGTTCCTGTCAAACATTTCTCACCTGTCCCGATGATCCGGCAAATAACGATCACGCTGCTCAATATTCCAAAGCTAGGCGTTCCAAGAAATAACGTTTGCGAATGCCCACAGTTGCAAACCGAGACGTTCCGTAAAATAACTTCCCCGCATGCGTAGTGTTTAATTGCCAGGTGTGGTGGGGGTTGTTAAACATTTACTGCATGCGTAGTGTTTAATTGCCAGGTGGTGGGGGTTGTTAAACATTTACTGCATGCGCAGTAGTCAAGCGTCGATATAAGCGAGGGAATTCACGACATTCCAAAAATAACGGTATAAACGATGGAACGTGTTACTCGTGTAACGCGTTACCATAGAGTAACAGTTTATTTCAGCTGTTATGTTAAATAACGCCTATCTCTGGTCGTCACTCAGCGACACAGAGCACTTAGGTATACAGAGGTGAAACAACTATTTTTTTTCCTGCGAACTCCAATCTCACACGCCAGCAAAATGGCGGCCCTGGCCAGCAACATGGCGGAACGCTGTTCGCCAATCAGCGCCTGGCAACGCTCACTAGGCAGCTGCCCAGCCAATAGGGAATTTTCCGCATCGTGCAAGTAGCTAATCGGGCACAAGGCCCAATACAGAGCCATTAAGTGAATGGGTCCGCCCACACCGAAAGAACGGCCAATGCCATTTCGTCTCCGAGCAGTTATGTGTTCTGTAACAAGGGCCAAGCCAGGCCAGGTAGCGTTATACTTGGTACGTTGTCTTTATGTATACCACGTGTTCCTAAAACATGGGGACAATATCTGGCAGACAATTCCTTGCGAAACTATATGAGCAACTTATCCCTTAAAGTGATTCTTTACGGATCGATGTGCCCCAACATTTTACTTATCAAATGCATTTAGTTGGGAATTTCAGAAACCACTTGTGAGTAACCAACAAATCGGTAAACGGTGTTTTGTTCAAAGGAGATCTTACATCTCTAATAACGCGGTTGGTAATATCATCCCCTTTTCTTTTCGGAAATTGCGGTTGTCATCCTATGAGTGCAACAAACTTAGTAACACTACGTTCTAAGCCATTTATAAAGACAACATGAGAATCAACACGTCTAAATTAACAAAAATGGTTGTCTTGTCGGAACACTTCTAGGTGAACCGTAACATTGAACATTTATGAATGTATGGTAAACAAACTACGCAGTTCCACGGTTCATTTGACTGGTCAACCAAGGTTGTAGGTTGTTTGGTTTTGATATTATGGACCTTCAAAGTTGGGGTATTTTTTTATACTCAACCTATAGATAAATGGATATATTGTAAAGGAATAGAATCCGCTGTAGTAAGAAACAATACATAAAATAATCGCTCTATTTTGCGCAGGCTGCGATTAAAAAGTGTTTCATCTAGTTGTGGTAATGGTTACTATAATAAAGGAAAGTATATTGGAATTCACTATTTAATGTTTTATTTCTTCAGACAAGGTTAATATCTAGCTGTACTTAGTGTAACCTCATCAAACCTAACATATTATCTAGCAATGTTACACGAAAAACATCTACTGAATATAATTTAGAATATTGATTATAATACATAAGGTATTGTAATATTATCATGATCACTATAGGTTGTAGAATTATTTCTTGATAGTAATTTTCTGTTTAATTATTGTTCCAAATAAAAAATTAATTTCACCAAGGTTAGTAACTAAGTTAATATCAGGACTTCCGGGATGAAACTCCACCGATCCGATACAATTAAATTAACCAATATATTATATTTGTTTTAATAAACGTTTGTACACTTTTGTTGAGCGACAGACTGCAATTAAAACATAAATGCTACTCTCTTAGGTAATTTTGAATTAATCGCCCACTTGCTTCAAATAAATTATATGAAAACTAAATGAATGTGCTATATTCTTATCCTACATGTTTAATGCCACTTATTTTAACGAGAGACACGCTTCTCAAAAACATGAACCAAGACTTTTTTATAAAACTAATATAGATATATTTATCACAGAAATATACTACACCTTCAGCAAGGCATAAGGCCTTGTATTGATCGCCTTACTTACTGGTTCCCTATTATCAACGAAATAATGACCTGAATATTTAAAAGATGAATTGAACCGTTTCGTAATACTGATTAGAAAGAACGCCAAGATGTCCAGCAGTGACATCACTGTTACAGTATATTTAATTACTTGAATTTTATGTAGTCCATTCTCTGTTACTTCCCACTTTTCTGAAGCCGTGCTTATGATATACTTACAGGATATTTATCCGCCACATGCAAACAAAGCTTAACCGAGTCTTGAAACTTACACCAGATGGACAGCGCACCGCATTCGTATGCAATCAGTGTAATAATAATTGTCGAAGAACTGTATCTTACTAGGCGTTACGAACACACCTTTCTCCCTGTATTTATTCATAATTATTATAAATTAAACATTATAATTTATCGATAAAATATAAATAAAAATTATTTTAACAAGAATTACGGTACTGTTGTCTTAACACAAGTATAAAACGCGTGTGATACATAATATATTTAGAAAACAGCGAAGCACGTCACACAAGGGGTCATTTTCCAAAGGGTTTATTCAAAAAGTGTGAACAAACCGCTAATAGATTGTACATAATTAAATCCTTTATGTTCTGGGGGGCANNNTACCCTTGTGTTGGCTTACAACTTGATTGTCGGATGAGCATAGTCTGTTTGCGGTATCTTCACAGTTTTGAATTTAAAAAAGTAAAAATTCAACCCACATGTGGTGTTTTTGGTTGTTTCCTAACTATTCCATTTATCACAAGAGTTTTATACTTCCGTTAACATAAAGGTATCTCATTTTTGGTTCAATTAAAGCTCACATACATTTGATCTATTATAAGTTATCGTGTTCCATTAGTATATTTTTAATGTGGATTAAAACAGAGATAAAATACGTGTGTTGGTAAAGCCTAGTAAAAAATAGTTATCATGCAAAATTTTATTCAACTAAGTGCGCACAAGTATGGTGTATTGTCACTTTGGTGTAATTTTATAGACTTGGCTAAGTTTTACTAGCGCGAGGCGGAGGAATATCTTGAAAGTAGAACTTCAGCAGGACGCCAGAAAAGTTAGCAGCCGTGAATAGACTTAACATGCATGCTTCTGTGCACACTCGCATGCATCTTCCCAGGTAAGTTGGCAATGAATAAACGAAAATAGTGCAACGACTTAGCGTTTTATTACGAATGCAATATTTATCATTTCTGACAAATGAAGTTAGTGTTTAATTTTTTATGTACGCTAGAATACGAATTCGTATATCATTTGCGTTAGTAACTGTCGCAAGATTTCACTTGGGTAAGGTTAAGGTATCCTTTTCAGGTTGAGAAGTTCAAGGCTTTTAGTTTATCAACCAACATTTTTCGCCACAAGATAGCACTGGCGTCGTTTCTGTACCAGATATTTCCGTTTCGTTTTTAATTCGATTAGATAAATGCAGTTTTGTAAGTAATTAAATTGGATAAATGCAATTTTGTATGTTATTAAATGGGATAAATGCAGTTTTGTTTGTAAGCAAATGGGGTAAATGCAGTTTTGTATGTAAATATGTAGGATAAATGCAGTTTTGTATGTAAGTAAATTGGATAAATGCAGTTCGGTATGTTATTTAATGAGATAAATGCAGTTTTCATTAAACATATATGTATTTATGTAAAATCTTTCGAGTTATATTTTGTCACACCTTATGTACAGATTAAATTTTGTTCTTATCACTACACTGGAAATATAACGAGACATGTTCACATATTGTTCAATGTTCTGTCGTAAATTGGATTTTGCAAAACCTACGCCTACAAGATTACTTAATTTTATTATCACAACTGCATCACAAAATATAAACTTAAAATGGTTAAAAATGCAATTTTTAAGACTTTTCCCGCTTATTTTACTTGATCGAAAGTGAGCAAATGACATAGTTCCATTTAATGACTGGTACATATTTTTCGCACTTAAATTCCTTATGTTTTCCTATCGAATTAAGCTTTTTTTTGAACGCCCACTGCCAAGCACCGTTTTATTTTTACTGTTAAATCATGCAAACACCATTGGAAGACGTAAATTGTAGTTACGGAATAAAGTTTTCGCTGGGACAAAGCCAAACACGAACTTTTAGACGCAAATAAATATAAGTTCTACATTCACCGCCAGCTAAAAAGCAACCTCTTGGAACACCAGCGCGCCTTGAGGTGGAAATTTCCCATTTGCCAAACTCTCCTATAATAAAGATCGTTATGTTCCTAACCTTTGTAGAATAAGTCTTAATTTGCGTAGTGTATGGACAAAGTGGTGAGGCCCTAGGTAATGTTAGTTTTACTTACGGCAGGCGGATACAATACTGAAGTAAAAGCAGCATATCGTAAGAAGGGCTTTTAGAAGTGTTCAGTGAAGAACAAACAGCCTACGCGAATCTCACACATCTGTTTGGCAACACTGTGGATATCTCAGTCCTTGACATTCTCGCGCCCATTTGTTTATTCATTGACTGTGGCTGTTATGTGTGACATTTTTTTTTATTAAACTTAAAATTATAGTCCGTTCACGGTTATTTCCAACTTTTATGAAACCCAGCTAAATATATATTTGTTCAGGATATTCCTTGGCTTCGTGCAAAAAAAAGCTTAATCAAGTCTAGAAAACTACACGGAGGGGACAGCGTACTGCAGTCGTGAGCACTCACTTTAATAATACTTTTCATAAGAACTATATCTTACGAGGCATTTATAACACACCTATTGTCTTCGTGCTTTTATTAATGTTAATTATAAGTAAATTATTATAAGTTATCAATAATATACAATCACAAGTTAAAATTAATAAAAAAAATATACGTTTATACCTGGGATAGTTTTTACATGTCATATTTAGATAACAACTAAACACATATTACATTGCGTGATTTTTCAAAGATTTGATTCAAAAAAGTGAAGAAATCGTCAATAGACTATACATGATAAGTCCATGTAATTTATTATTTCATACAACTGGCTATGAACTTGTGTCAGGACTTCTGCGGTCCAATCACAAAAGGCACATAACAGTATACGTACTTGAAGTGTGTGAAATTCACGTCTCTAACCAGTTCCTTTCCTCTCTCCTCCCACTGAAATTAAATAAATAAATGTAAAAGTGTGACTGTGTCGGGGATATGGCAGTAAGCTTTACGTGAGCACGTTCGCATTTGTACATGGGTAATATTTTATTTTGCATGTTATAATGAAATTAAAGAAACTAAAGGAATACTTGATTTCTATGGCATTAATTGGCAGATATCGACGTAATCTTATGTTTGGCGCCAAAATCAGCTCGGTAATGCAACGGAGTCACGATACTGCACGGAAATTTTCACCCCCGCCCAAAATTTGCCGTCAGTCGCCGCCGACCCCCACCCACGCCTTTCGCATGCACAGTGCCAACTGAACGTCGTGCTTGCTTCGTAGTGACGTAGCCTATTGGAGGAGACAGTTATTTAAATCGTATTATTAGTCAGGAAGTTGTATGGTCAGAATGAATCATCGGTTCTCAAACCTCGATGTTAAGAGCCGCCCAAATCTCTCCGCTTTATTCGTAATGGATGAGCCTGCGAACTTGAAATTTCAGCTTTCGCCCTGGTGTCCCACACTTTGGCTTAATTGTAAAGATGTATTCAAGCAACTACGCAAAGCAATTTTTGAATATTGGTGGTATAAATCGCTGCACAAATAAAGAAGTTTCTTTGTACACAGATAAAAGTTTAATGTTGTGCCAACGTCATTAATGTTAATGCTACGGTAATTGTTTTGTTATCTGCGAGCCATCAGTAACTAATGTTGCTGTTAATGTAATACACTGTTACGTTATTAATGTAAATCTAACATTAAGTACTTTTGTAACAGCGTTACATCCTTACTGTACTGTAAACATTAAGGTGTTGTTTATGTTGCGGCAAAATAAATGTTGTGTTGAATGGATGTTAGCATGTGTGTTAAAAATGTTCTTGTGTTGTCTTTGCTTTAAAAAACATTCCGATGTAAAATAAATTAAGTACAATTATTATGTCGCTATAATGAATGTTGCCAACGAAGAAAAAATGACTGTCGCGAGTGGAATCAAACGTGCGCCTTTAGTGCATGAGTTCTACTTTAATGAAGCCTTACGTCATACCAAGTGCTCTAGTACAATGTATCTGAATGTGTTTTATATTGTGGGTATTCAGGCGTTGAGTACAATATCACTAAAAACTGCAGTTCTCTTTCCTTACGTGCAACTACTTTATGCTCTACAAATATATGCATATTTGACACATGTAAACTTCTTTGCAAGGCTTGAAAGCTGGTCTAAGCTACATTTATGCTCATAATATGCTTTAAGCTTTAATACAGTCGTTTTATTCTACGAGTATACCACTGTTCACTAGTATCCGCTATTTTACAACGTCGTCAGTGTTAACTTAAATTATTACTTTAATACTGCAGTAGCACAAAACATTATTTTCTTCCTTTTATTTTTAGCGTAATACAACATTAAGTTGCGGCAACATTACTTACAGGCTTTATAAACATTAACACGTCCACAGTATGTTTGCATTATATTAATATTCGATTTGTTAAATGGTTAATATTATTAAGTTTCTCATGACATTATTAATTTTACTGTATAATTAACTTCTAATAATTGCCTTAAAAGTTATATTTTGTTGCAACAACAATATACCTTTTCCTGTGAGGCCCATGCTGACAAAATATTACACGGCTTAAGCATTTTCAAGCAACACATTTGTTCTAAACTACCTATCCTTTATGTATTAAACTTCCTTTTTCCGTTTGGTAATTTAGTATTCCATTTATGTCTATCCCGATTTCAAATAAAATAACAAGTACAGTTTCATTTAATAATGGCGCGAGAGCGCAAATCGCTTTATAGAGAGTGAAATAAACGCACTTTCGGAGTAGAGAACACGCATCATCTATTTTCTATACATGTTTAAAAATCAATAACGTTTATGCCAGTCATAAACACGAAAATGTCGTAAACTCAATAATAAAAAGGATAAACGGCTCATTTCGCCTTTGAAAAAGCAGGGTGATTCTCATTGTTATAGATGGGTATGAATCACGTCGCCACTAACTCGCAAAGTATGTGATTCCAGGGGCCCGGGTCTAACATCCACTGCCTTGGTGTATTGTAACACAGACGCAACTGCTCAGCGATCGCGACCCTATAGGCACGTTTTTTCTACAGGAGTAGTCTTTTAAGAAAAATTCCATGACAAACTCTTGGGCTTTAGTTTTCCACTTCCTCTCCGAAGTGAATTATATTAAGCTGGAATACATCTAAATTTAAGAGTTTCCGCCATGTTTTATTCAAAAATAAATGCATTGCTCTTCCTGTTAAGACACACGTCCAATTGATGTTCCAACTGCTTTTAAGATTTCTAGAAGAAAACATTTTCACCTGAACCTACTGCACGTATTCACAGTCTGGTTATCATACGTATGGAAACCCACAGATGACTAGTTACTATAACTTTCAAGACAAGCCACATATCACAAACACTAACTGGAGACTTCCAGCATCACGTTATGGAGCCCGCCTACGTGGCACTTCCACTGTGTTCCAGAGTGTTCCAAGTACACGTATATCCGCCTTACTGTTAAACGTGCGTCAAATGTGCTGATCTATCAAGAGAACACACAATTCAGACTAAGCCTGTTAAGTGCTTCAAGATGGTCAGGCACATTAGAAACGTCATTTCAGAACATTCCAACATAGCTCAGATACATATAAAAGTACTTAAGCGCCTTGCAATACAATTATAGGTTTCCCTCTTCTTAAAGTAAAGTGCTACGCGACGAGAACACAGCACGCCAGTTCAGAGCCTCGACACAAAAATAGACACTACTTCGGTGAGCCGCTGCTTCGCGTGTCTCAGAGGGATGCATCGCATCGACCGGCGGAAAAAACTCACTCACAGTACACTCAGAGTACATTCACAGTACACTCAGAGTACACTCGCAGTACGGAAGGATGCTCATAACGGAGCAACGGGGGTGCAAGAGAAATATCAGTTTACCGAGAAATGGAAAAAGGAAAAACTCCGTATCAACTCTTTACCACGCAATTCCTTTCGAGGTTGCCGCAGTGACGTGAATGTCTTAGGCTCGGAGGTTCTGCAGTTTTGAAGTCATGCGGTAAACAATAGTTGCATTTAAAAAAAAATGTCGCAAATTCATTTTGGCTGCACGATACCGCGTTATAGAAATCCCTGTACTATAAACATGTATTTCAGCTCAACGAGGGAATCGTAGATTGCATGGACTGTTCCTAGTCAGTGTGTTGCGTGTTCTAGTAAGTACACGATCACATTCGTGATACGGTACTTAAAGTCATCAGTACTGGTAATTGGTAAGCTAAGTGCTCGGAATAAACCCACAAGTACTTCAGGGAAACTAGGAACCCGAGGTACTACACTATTATTGTCAATCCGTGATTCTTAGAAGTATCTCCTCCTGTTAGGATTGGGTTCATGGAAGGCAATGCAAGGGAAAATAGGACGATGTTCGAGTATAACAGTGTTTCCTTATACATACGGTTGTGCATACTGCTGCTTCGTGTCCACATTCTGTTGTTTTTACTTGGAGAAACACTAAACTACTAGCGTCTTCACTCAGTTCTACACACCACTCTTTAAAAAACCAATTGTTCTTTATGTCCTCGTATTTATTTTCTATGATTACAATGTTATGCAAATCATACTGTAATTCCGGAACACTAACGAACATTTGCAGTTTGATGTATAATAATTGTTATAATAATAAGTGTGTGGTGAATATAAATAGTTCCAGGCGAGCAAAGCGCAGTGATATGTCAGATATAACTTCTGGCTGTCAAAATATGTTGAACATTCGAATTTTATGAAGCCTTGCAAAGAGGGAGAGAGAGAGAGAGAGAGAGAGAAAAGAATTTGGGGGGACTGGCATATATGTGGACGTGGGGAAAATGGTCTGTCATATTCCTGTGAGATTTTTTTAAATTTATGTAAAAGTTCTGTTTAAATAAATATGCAGTCCGATGAGCTTTCAGACATAAGTGGGTGATAAACAGGCCTTAATAATATTCGTGCTACTTTATTTACTGCTGAAAATTGGTTGTATGTAACTTAACTTTTGCTGGCATCATATTATTGCCAGCAGTTTGATTTAAAATCGTTATAATATATTCCAGAACCTTCTAATACCAAGTCATCAAACTTTGATTTCAAATTTAATTTTGCTCTTACCTTAGTTAAGAATTCTAACAAACAAATGTGGCATTCATTTATACATTTTGTGTTGTTTTTGTACTATATAAGTAATGTACATATTAACGTTTTATTACTTTTAATTGTTCAATGAGATATGTTAGAATTTTTCACGCATTTCTTTTCGCCGGTAATTTTTACTTGTTAACTTCCAGTCTTCACACATACAATTTAAATTTCCAAATTACGCTTTAGTTCCATACAGTTTTATGCTGTTTAAATGATTTTCATGAAAAATATATTCAAGTTTACATAAATGTGATAACCTAGAACATTACATTATTCTGAAGTTTCAAAAATAAATATTTACGACGCTAATGCAAAGTTACCAAAATTGTGTTATGACCATCATACTCTCTCTCTTACCCTTAAGTATAAATGTAGTGCGAAACACGCAATTTCGTAGTTTGTATCGTTCTGTGGATTTCCGTTAAATGATGGTTTTAGCTTCCAACTACGCAGTTTGTATCGTTCTGCGGATTTCCGTTAAATGATTGTTTTAGCTTCGTGCTCACATGATACTTAAGCCGGCGTCGTAGTCTGACTTGAAAAGAGGGAGGCTGTCATTCACATAATGTAATGAATCCTGATATGTACACCTTATTTCCTGATCACCCCTCCCCTCCCTACTTGTCATCTTATGAAGGCAAAATAAAAGTAGTTAAATGTGAGGCCAAATATTCCATAAAGCTAATAGACATATAACGGAACAGCAGTGGTGAGAACTAATGCAGAAGACGTTAAAGATTGTTTGAAAATTTATCTCATGAAAAGCAAGTTTACGGTAAAACATAGCGAAAACAATGACTCCAGATTCTCATCTTTATTCCATCGCAATCCTTCTATTTACTATCTCCAATTAGGTTAATTACCCACACCCTAGATATCCTCTGATTGATCGTCTCCCTCCCCTACAACAGAACATGTATTGCAATCCCTTCAAGTACGCATGCATGTTCTCTCTGTGAACCAGGCGCACTGGACAGCCAATCCGCTAACGACGCTCTCCCACATTGATAATCGCAAAGCACTTTTATTTACACTCTCTGCAATAAAAATGTTTGCCGTCAAAAAGAAACTGTTGGATTCAAATGAAATTTCATTGCTGTGACAACAAACACAAAACGAAACATAGATTACTGTATCTTCTTGACCTTGACGGGACGATTCATGTTTCGACAAATACATTGATACGATTGGGCGAGGAACAAAAAGAATGTTGTTTGTTATCCTGCAGATTTGCTGGAAGTTATCGAATAATTAAGTATCCTGATCACAAACATTTCGGCATTTAGGAAGCTGGTGTTTTATCTGATCAGAAGTGTGTTCGATGTTGGAGAAACCATGCAATCGAGCGTGCCACTAAGGTGATGACGCATGAAGGTAAGTGTCTTCAGTTAGAGCACTTGAGCGGACTAAGCTGCACGAAGGACTCGTTACAAAGTAACACTAAGATTGTCATTAAAGTATGATTAGTGTTGCTTCTGAAAGAAGAATGTTTATATTTTATAACTCTATGATATAGCTATCTAAATGTGAAAAAAAATATTAGTTAATAAATGTATATTAAAAAAATGAATCATACTTATATTCTGGATGCCTCGTAAAGCACATTTTGAAGAGAACATTTGTCAAGTATGGCGGCCACAAGAATAATTATGTGTGTGTACAATATTGGTATTAATGTTGATGGAACTTTTTATAATCGATTTTACGCACGCTATTTTAGTTACAAATATGATCACTTTCGTGACTGAAATGTAATTGCATAAAGTCGGTAATTTAAAATAGGTGCAAACATTATTACTGTATTTTACTTCATAAAACAATATAATTATTATAACGATTATGGTTCATGAAAATATTTTCGCAAAAAGTGCTTATTAAACCATCTAGAATGGAAATACGCTTGGATTTTAATTAAAAACACTATTATTAACAGAGTTTTTATAACATTTAAATAGGTTTATTCTAACAGAATATTTTCCAGTGGAACAAGTGATATGCATTATTCTTTAATATGCATATTCAACATAATTCGAACTTTTTGACAGCTGTGGTAGTGAGTGTAGTAGGTAGTAATAAGTTGTGCACATTGCTCAGTCGGCTGCTCAACTCTGTTAGAAGCCACTTTCCTCCCACGTCAAGAGTAGTATGTTGCTGCGTGTTCGGGGTCAGATAGCTATAAGGGTGACACTAACACGCGCCCCTAGCGCCTCATCGCTCCTACGCGCAACACGTGCGGTGTTTCCGTCGTGATGCTCTACTGTGCAAGTTAGATCTGTAACAATGGCACTTTGTTACACGCGGTGAAAGAACGCGAATTAAATTACTCCCTCATAGTCGTACTTTTCTCATACCGTTAAGGAAACTGCATTGGCTAACATTAAAAATCCTGTATTTAACCATTTTTACGACTTTATTCTCCATGAATACAATTAATATGAATAAAAGTTCGAAAATAGGGGCATAAATATCAGTTGTCTGATTTTTGACGAAAATTCGTATTTACAGAACATTTATTTACCGAAATACGCGTATTCGCGCCAACAACGATTTCACAGAAAAGTGTTTGAGTACAAACTCCTCTGAAATATTCCTAGGAATTCGGAGATGTGTGCCAGAGAAGTTGTTTATTTGTAGTGAGCTAAAAAAACACATTTTTTTGCGCTAACATAATATTTTGTTGAGTAAACAGAACTTGAAAATAAAAAATAATAAGAATATGTGGTTCCTCTAACAAAATACGTGCTCAAATGAATAAAAAAACATTCTGTTTGGCTAAATAAATTAGACGTTCAACAAATTATTTTGATTAATCAACGAAGTATATTTGTTTGGCCACTCCTTTTATTGCCTTCGTACGTAAAACAGATCGAGAATATATTTTTTTTTTTTGCATTCTTGTGACAGTTAGGATAGTAATAGTGTTTCTTGGGTGCGTCTATTGATGCTTAGTGATTGTATAAACATATTAATAAAACAAGTGCTACAATAAACTAATAACTAATTCGCAAAACTTTAAAATATTATTTGCTCACGTTCTCCAGTATTTTAAATGAATTAATATCCAAACATTAGAATTTTATCAGAAGTTACTGTAGCTGAGTTTGCCAGTTTGTAGCGCTCGTGCACAGGTGGTCTGGGTTCTTATCTAGGTCAAGCTTCCAATTTCTTTTTATATTAACTGAAACTGTTTAACGTACGTAGAACCAATAAATATTTAGTTGCATCAACCAAATAAGGTTAACCAAATAATTTGGTTACAAAAACAAAATAATTCATTTTTCCTATTACTTAAGTTGTGCCAAACAAACTTTGTTTGATTCAAAAAAAAATTCTCATTGTTTATTTGCGAGCTGTGGCGTCGTGTTGGGAGCAGCCAGTTTGTGGACACGCGGAGTGATATGCAGTTGTTAACTCAGCCAGAGGCTCTCTATGTGACGTCATGTGTAAACATCGGTTCCGTGTTTAAAGCTTGGTGCTGTCCAGTTGAAGCAAATTCTTTCAAAGGATGTTCCCATCAGTCACGAAATTATACATGTGCCATGCCACGGAAATATAACTGAACAGTATCCCTACATGAAACTGTTTATCAACAACCATGTTTACCACGTAATTTCTACATAGAGTGCGAAATGTTCATTGTAATTCTTTTAGTTTATACCGAGCACAGTTAACTAACCCACTGTGTGTAATGAGGGCTCATCATCACATTTTTTAAAGTGAATGCTCTCATTTCAAAATCAATATTACAATTACTGCACAAGGTAGCCCACAAATTTAAGTTTTTAGTCTATTTAAACATTTTGATTAAAATGTTTATTTATTTTTTACGAAGCTTTTGCAACTGCCTTTAATATTTTCGGCCTCGATGGATTTTTCTTGAGTTTAAGGTAAAAGAAAGCCACTTTCTATAATTTGTTTACATACACACACACACTAATAAGTTGTTTAGTATTCTCTCTTTTGTTAGAATTAAATTGCAAACTAAAATTATATAAATTCCGCTGTGTCTGTCATGAGTTTTTAGTAAATAGATTTATTTCTCCGGTACGCTTAATATATTTACCTGAAGAATTTTTATTAACTGTCCTGCGTAGCTTTATAAAACTAGTTGATAAAATCTTTATTCTCTTGGATGCAAATGGAATATTTTAACAATACAATTTTTTTCATTTTCAAAAATTTTATAGTAAATAATTACAAGAAATAAAACAAAAAGTTTTTCCAAATAGGAAATATACATCCTTATATACATATTTAGGTATATATATGAAATATTTCATATTACTAAACTAAACACAACTTCGAAATGCACGTTAAATATTTTTATTAAATAAAAGAAATTGGGTTGTTGACAGTTTGCCTGACGAAGGATTCGTGGCATTTTAAAAATTTAAGTATACTTGTGAAATAGTTTGAGTTTTAAAGTGGTATATCCATTCACGTTACTTTAACAAGATATATAACATTCTGCAATTATAACGCCTTGATTTTTGCGCTCACTCCTTTGATAAAGTCTGTGAATTAAATGTATTTCCAGTTTCTGGCCTTTACGGGCGAGAGTTTTATGCTGCCGTCGAAAAATCAGTGGTAATTGCTTTCACATTTAGTTATTGCGCCATGAAACACGAAACTCTTTAACAGAGAATTGATCCAATTATCTCACCACCTGTTCCGAGAGGTTTAATTGTATGTTGAAAATTGTTTTGTAATGTAACATTTATTTTTAACGCGTTAACCAATCGACTGGGATTTTCTCTTTTATAGTTATTACTTTCACGTTCTAAAATTTACACCTTCCTAAAATAATTACATATTATTTTATACTTCAATTGTGATTTACTTGCTAGGGCATCACTGTGTTACACGAGAAAATAGATAAAAACTATTTTCACTCGATTTACGGACTACTTAAGGAAAGCGAATTTGCCTACTCGGTCATTTCATAATATTGATTCTTGTATACACACCGCCTGTCTGATGGGAAAAGCCTATTTATGGCGAACATTAATGAGAACTTACGGTTTACACGGCGGCAGATGAGGAAAATGCAAACAGTTTAAATAATGCCAAAGGGATATTTACTGGTGCCAACCAGATCCCCGTGCGTGTAGGTTATGCATTAATAACTGGCAGCTTGCAAATCTCACACCAAATAAACTGTGTTTGTAGGCGAATGAATATAAAATATAGCAAAAATCTTCCCTAAATGTCATTGATATCCATCACCAAATATTAGAATACTCTTGCTTTATGCTCACAGTTGTTTATTTAATTCCACCATATTTTTTTATCTATATCCGAAGACAAAACCACTTCAAAAATCCAAGCTAAGAGTACGCTTTTCTTTCAATTACAAAATAAAGCTACGGATGTTGGAAAAAAATCTGAACACGTTTACATGAAATATGTAAATGCCTGGCGAAACACTCCTGCCAATATCCAGGATGGCCAACAATTGTTAAATTGCTAGGAAAATTTATCTATCGCGGATGTAGTAAATTCTTGATCGTCTATCACAACGACTTCTATTCTACAGTTTAATTTTTAAAGTAAATAGAATTCAAGAACTTGGTTTAAGAAGTCAGGAAACCACACGATAGGTACTGCAAGACGACGTGCGATTGGTCACGTGTGTGCGAATCTCTCCACGTCTGATAAACAATGCGGGAAAGTCTGCGGCTAAACCTGCATATCTGCAAGGCAATCTGTAATACATTCATGGTTACTTACAAATGTTCTGAAGCCCAGCTAAGGTTCTAATTGCAGGATATTCCTCCGCCTCATGAAAACACAATTTCAACTAAGTCTAGACAATTACACCAAAGAGACAGTGCACAGTATTCGTGCGCGCTTACTTTAACATAATATTGCGTAAGAACTATTTCTTACTAGGCATTACCATCAAACCTATTTTCTTACTGTTTTCATTCATATTGATTAAGAATGAGTTATTGTAATTTAAATATAGAATATAAGTAGAAGTTCAATTTAATCAGAAATAAGGTACTTTTATGTTAACAGACGTATACAACTATTGAAATACGAAATAACCAAACACGTCATACATGGGGTTATATTTACAAATTTGTATTCAGAAAGTGTGAATAAATCGCGAGTAGACTGCACGAGGACTCTGGTGTTATCAGCAATGTAAAGAATGTTCATGGTAAAGTGAGCACTTTAGCTACCAACCTTTTGAAAAACTCACTGTCAGTATATGGCAGAGTGCACCCAGACAAGCAGGCTCCCAGTTCAGTTGGCAACGAATTAATAAAAATTGTGCTTATTACTTGAAGTTGTATTGTGAATGTAATGTTTAAATTTTTAGCAAATGAAGTTAGTGATGTCTGTGTTTCTTGCCTTATGCACGTTAGTGGAAGAATTTGCATTTCAGTGATGCATTTACATTTCTTACAATTCTAGAGTTTCACGGGTGTGACACATGAATGAAGCGATCCCTCCCACGGCGTTGTTACTTTTACATATGGCGAAAGAATACAGGAATATAACAAACGTATATCATAAAAAGTGGCACAGTGGTTAGAGCGCTAGCATCCCGCCAATGCGAACCGGGTTCTATTCCCGGCGGGGTTGCTCTCGAATTTTTGCACGTAGGAATAGTGCCGGACGATGGTCAACGGGTTTTCTAAGTGGTCTCCCATTTCCACACTTGCATTCCGGCGCTGCTTCATTCTGACCTCGCTTCACCTTCACAGGCAGTCAAGTACCACTCAAACATATCCACGAAGCAGGTCTTACTAAGGTGCTTAGTTTATCGTGAAAGTCCTAAACGTTCCCAGGTTTTCGGAAATGTAGAGGAAAAATGGAATCAATTTGTGTAGGTAGATCCATCGTGATAACACCCGTTACGTGAAAGAGTCTTGGGTTTCTGCCGAGTAATAATGGCAGCATAATAATGACGTAGGTTGGGGCGTGCTTGTTATAGAATGCCACCTCACTGCGCCTAGGTGCAAGTGGAAACTTCCGCTACCAGTCTGAGCTTCGCACCTCCCTGAGACCACAAGTGTTATTAGGCTAACCCTTGCAAACCGTCGGTAATTTTTCTTTTGACTTCGTGTTTTGAATGGTGCAATTCATGCTTTGACCAAATGGATGAAAACCGTTAATGTCACACATAATTTTTTATTGATATTATAGATAGCAAGAGCCGTTCTGTATTTTATACACCCACGTGATACACTGGGAGCTGCCTGTCTGCTTGTGACTTGAATTGCGTTGCAGAGTGTTTGAAAGCTGGGGTTTCACGCAAAAGAGTTAGACGTGCGTCTAATGCGCTGAACTGCAATAAAGAAGAGACACTTCAGAATGTACCTGTCTATTACTTTCAAGATATTACGCACATAAGGAACACAATTTCGGAGCACTCCAGCATCGTAAATAAATAGCGTATCTCAAAATATACTAGTTACATATGTACAAATGTGCCCGAGTGTTACGCATTGAACCTTGCCACAGATATCCCACCAATAACGTGACAGGTGCACCAGGTGAAGTCCCATATGTAGGCGCAGCTCTGCACGCCAGTTCAGAGCCATGCGCTTAGTGGCGATTGTGCACTTGAAACGCGTGTTAGTGTCGTCCTTATCGCTCTCACGCTTCTCGGCCTCGAACGCGAAACTGCATGTAGACAGGCCGCTTGAAGAAAGAATATTTCTGTTTATTGTATTTTCTTCGTAAAAAAATCTACTCAGTACCCGAAAACACGATAAAACCGGACAGCACAGTTTTATTTCCTAATTATTCCTCCATGTTTTATTGTAAGAAGTTTTCAATATTTTTGCAGTATTTTTTCTGTGGCGTGAAACAGGTCCAGGCGTGTAGGCAAAATCAGCACTTCCTGCGAAGAGCCACATTCTGACTCGCCAGAAACTAACAGTCAGTTCAGTACTACAGGCTTATTAGTGTATTGTACGTGTTGTTTACAAGAAGCGTTAAGGATGAGTGTAAGATATGTGCCGAGTTATAGTAATGCCTCTTTATGTTTATAATATTACAGGTGAGGTCAAAGTATTTTATGTAAAAATAATTTAAAAAATTAGAAAAATAACATTTTGTTTAATATTGAGAAAAAAAATTTTGTTTTGTTTCTTTATAAAAAGCTGTATAAACAACACTGCTTATATACTCTGCCAAGATACAAACATTTTACTAGTAGGAAAATGTAAGAGTTACTTAAATTATTGTAATAGTGACTGTATGTGGCAGCTTTCATTCTTCCAAGGACTATATTATTCAAATTAGCTTTTGCGTATATTTAAAAATTGATCCAGTTGTGGCATTCGGCCATATTTCTAGAAAACATAACAGCTGACCAATTATTTATTTGTGTGACGTTAACGAATACTAAGCTGTGCAGTTAAACACTACGCCAACAAGGATATAGTTGCGGCTTTCATATTGTTTACCGTAAAGATAGCTGCGTTTAATGCTGCGCTCTGCACGACACAACGGAACTACAAGGACTTTGCTCATGATGTATTCGGACAGCGTTGCCAGTTATCTTTCGAGGGTCCACTGCCTCAGGTCTCGGGCCATAAAGAAAATAAAGTACTATCACTAGCTTCGGGTCTCGGGCGTTAGCAGTAAGCCTTTGATATATTTACGTTTTCTTTCAGTACGATACATGTCTATTTTTTACTTGGCCTGTTATGCTAACGTATTCACAGACTCCAAGGCGAATTATTTAATTTTATTTTACAATATACATCTCAGCCGACTCACATTACGTAATTTGCGTATTTACATGTTGCTATTAAAATGGAATAAGCAGCACTCGGTCACTTAAGAAAGCAGAGCTCAAAACCAACTTAGTTGAAAAACTATAAGTTAATATTGGTATGAGATTACGTTCGTACTCTACAAAATGGCACCTATGTGTGGTTTTTGTAACTTGTTTACGAAAGGAAATGACTAGGTATTAGCAAGAACGTACAGCAGAAGCACTGATACGTAGAGCACATACTTTTTATTTGCAACTAAGTAGCATTAGTACTTATTACCTAGTATTGAAATTCTCCGTTATTTAAATTAATTAATGCTGTCATGTCAGAAACGTCGTGGTGGTGTATTGTGAAGCGATATTCCCACTCTTTTGAAAGAGTAAATCGGTTTTGAGACATAAATAGCTAGCGCGACAATTTTCTTTCGTCCTGTATGGTGCGAGCCGAGGAACCACCGCCTGCCGGTCGGGAGTTTGTTAGTAAGAGGACTGGAAACAGCGCATAGCTAGCTCCGTGCTACGCCTTCTATTGTTGCGTTTTGCAGCCTCTGTCACATTTAGGCGATTATAGTGTTACCTGGCGGGAAACTCGTGAACTGCGTGCGTGCACTTTTGCGTGTCTGCCCTCGCTTCAGGTAGATAACTCAGCACGCCAATTACGAGCAAACATGGCGTCTGATATTCCTCCTTAAGAATGTCCTCCACCATCTATGCAGTGGACACCGCAGCATACCACACACGCATGTAGATAGTATTGCCTATGTGGTAGGCGCTGTATCACTATAGCCGAATATTTGTGCGTTCTGGGCGGTTGCAGTAAGAGAACCATTTTCGTTAATTATATCACACTACCGAATAAACCAGCATGAAACATTCACAAGTCCTGTAAGATGTGTTATTTTCATTACGAGGGAAGATATTAATGAGAGTTTGCTGGTTTAAGATCCCGATAATATAAAAAGATGTTCTGAGAATCGTTGTTTAATCTCACTTCGTTTCCAATATTTTGAAAAAATACGTTTTAAAGTCTCAATTTTCTAGAGCTTATATCTCCTGTAATATTCAGTTATGGTGTAAAGTATCCTGCGTATTTTCCACTTAATTTGCACAAGGAATCGCCTCATGAAGTATGTCTGTCGAATCCCGCCACATTCAGTAGATTAAGTTGCACTGCCAACGGAACCAATCAAAGTCTTAAAATTGCTTTATTACTTCAAAATGTCGAATTGGCGATTAGGTTAAATTGATTTCTAGTATAGACTACCGTTTGCAGGTAGAGGCTCATAATGTGTAATACTGATCATAATGGTAATAGACATAAAATTACCGAGTTTATTGATGGAATTGTTTATATATTTAAACAAGTGAAAGGTTAAATTTGTAGTATAAATTTTTACATAAAAACCATCCATGTCATTACATATTAAAATACTGCATGATTCGCAATATTAAACAAAGAATTATATTAACAACTATTTGCGATTTTTTAATTTTTTAAACGTATCTGAAAAAAAAATTTGTACTCGAGAAGCTTAAATGTTAATTTATTCAACCTGTTCAGCGACAATCCTATTCACTTTGAATACAATATTTTTCTAATGTTCAGAGGGGAAGCTCGCTGAAGAATATTTACTTAAAGGCTTTATATTTTTTTACTACCGCCAGTCTCTAAAAAAAAAACATATACCTCTTATATGTAAATTTGTGGCACACAATCCAGAATTGACAACAGGAGATGTATGCTCCAGCGGGGAAATGGAATTGCAATGTTACACATGTGCACACTATGAAAGAGGAATCACATTGACAATCGGCTCTGTTTTCACGTCAATGATATCCTGGTGAATTCCATTCAGTTTCTCTAAAATGTTCAACAAAACTGAATAGAGCGGTCAGTTGTCTAGATAATTTGTGTATTGTAACATAATCGTCCTCTTATATAAAGCTTTAGCATAGGCTGTGCAGTAAAATAATAATGTTATTTTTGTATTATTCATACTTTAACATGCATAATCAGCAATAAGCTCCGTGTCTAATATCGAATTTTAATTAATAAAGTGTTTTTCACGACGACATGAAGTTTTTATGTAAACGGGTGCCATAATAAATAAAATTCATTGAATGTTAAATTTTAAAAATTAACATATATTTGTACATAACATACAAATTGTTATGTGACTGCCAATCAACAGTACCTACTCAAGACTAAATCAAAATTTTAATGACTGTTCAAACTATATCACTATAGTTTTTGTGTCAAAGTATTCCAATAAAGAAGTTCACCGCTCACAGTAATCACAAAGAAGAAGCACAATAAGGGCTAACATGAAACCAAAATGTTGCGGTAAATATCAAATGAATTTTGTAAATATATATATTAAATTACGTCACATTTCCATCATTGCAACTACCACTCACGAAGTCCGTTTCACAACATCTCGCTCCAACACTCAAATTTATTTATTCTACTCCTAAATGACTACACTTTAGCATTACTTCCAATATTACATATAATTGTTTTGTCTTTCATAGTGAATTAAATCAACAATATGTATTTAAGTGCTGGTTGCAAAGCAGAAAAGTTTGTGTTCACAAAAATGCGAATTTTTGTTGTCGCTTTGCTTCCATCGTGACATATCTGTTCCGCTATTGTGACTACAGAATGAGTGTAGACGAGCGGTGTACATAATTTAGAAGGCCAGGTAAGCAGGACTATTCATTTCGCCACCACTTATTTTTGTCACACCATGCGTTTTTTGGCGGCACTGTACGCAAGGCATCAGTGGCCTGTGTTTTGAGCGTCTTCCTTGTGAGATATATGATTGGTTGAAGTTTCAGTACTTCTAGTTTGTGAATGGTTAATGCTGACATTGAACACGCTGCACGTTGTTGGCTGGTTTCAAGAGACACGCTCAACACAAGTAAGTACTAAGCACATCATAAAATCATAGATTGCAACACTTGAGCTAGGAAATTAATTCAAGACTGAGAGGGTGAAACTTTTCATCCCCCCAATTAATTTGTAATATCTGGTGTGTTCTGCCCTACCTTATAGCTGGTTCATATCACTGGTCATTGAACACATAGCCTGCATATTAAGTGTACTTACCTGACAAATAACGAGTTTCGTTATTACAACCAATAATATGCAGGCTATGTGTCCAATGATCAGTGATATGAACCAGCTATAATGTATGGCAGTAGCGCGGTTTATTAATTAGGTAAGTCCTCGGAAGCTCATTGGACATAGAGCCTTGCACAGTACAACACCGGTCAAGTACAAGCGTCCAGTGAAACATGTTGACGATTAGCAAAGATAAACATAAAACCGTCAACACATTACGGGAACACGAGCCTACAGTCTTGAAGCCTGTAAAAGTTCCTGAATAAAATTCCTCCGCGTAAGAAAGATATTTCTCCGAGTTGCTCGGAACAATGAATTATGTTGTCGAATTGTTTCTCCAACTCCCTCTCTCCTGTTTGTGCTCTGGCAAAAAGCTCTTCGAGGCTCACAATTAAAATAATAAAAGTAAGAAGCCTGTGCCTTATTGGCAATGAAGCTGAGAGACAAGAGGCCGTTGTTATTGGGCTTCATCCTCTTGAACGCTCTCCTCTACTGGAGAGGCTTGTCGACGTAGGCCTATAGAAGGCGGACTTGCTCAAGTGAACTGCCACTGAGCAGGTTAACTAAAGGCCTCTGGAAAAGTCTCGCTGTGCGAAAATTTCAGAAAAATGAAATTAATAACGGCATTTAATCTGATTAGTATATTTTTTATCAGTAAAATTTGCTGACAAGATTTTAGAATACTGGTAACTATTGTAAACAGCAATATTTGATACTGTTTACGCAATTTTCGATTCAAACATTCTTAACTATTTGCGAAATGTTGGTGTTATAAACGTAAAAAATCAGTAAATACGCAATAATAATTGTCATTAAATAAATTTAAAATGAAATATGTTATCTACAGCCTTGATATTGAAATTCCAATCTCCTGAGGAAAAATACTTATTCTAACAACTCTTCAAATGCGAGTTTTCACGAAAATGAAATTCTGATGAGATTACGATGAAGTTTTTGAAAATACATAAATTTTAAATAATAATACATTTTAAAACAATTACTTTTGCTTGTGTTCTAATTTTCTGGTTTCTGTGTGACCAGTTCAATGACCAGTCAATAATTTTTATTCGAAAACAATGCATTGTATTAACTATTGCTGTAGGTAATGGTATTGTTAATTCTGGACTCTATATTTATGTATACAGGTTGTCACAAAACTACATTTCAATACTTCAGGGAAATATTCCTCACATCTGGAGGATGAAAAAACCTTATATGAACATAGGCCCGCAAACGCTTCGTTTCTTTACCACAGCTCGTAATAGATAGCGTACAGAGTATGGCCCGCGGGCTGGATCATGTTACTGTGGAATGCCATCGCATCTGTAATAGGCAGCCCCGTACCAGCCCTTGAGGAGCCCTGATTTGAATCCACAAGACTTTTATTTGTGGGGACATTTAAAGGCACTTGTGTATGCAACCCGAGTTGCATGTGTTGGCACTGATGGAGAGCATTTTGAACATTTCCTTGGTGTCGAAGATAAGTTTTCACACATGTGTTACTAATTCATGTGCAGTTCCTACTGTTCTATGTGTATAATATTGGTGTGAGGCGTCTTGTATCATGCAAACGAACGCTGCGATGGTATTCCATAGAACTGAAGACGGGTGTGCTCGCGGTTCAGGCAAGCACCTCAAGCCTGCGGAGTGTTCATCCAACCACTCTCAATTCGGGAGCTGTGGATCGGTGCATTGTCCTGCTGTAAGTACAGGTCTCTCACAGGATGCTGTAGGATAAATAGGTGAACATGATCTACAGGCAGGTTCCTGTGTAATTTGCTGGTGAGTGATGTTCACCAGAGGTCCTATTTAATCCTGTGTAAGCAGTCCCCATACGATGATACCCCCACCACCGACCTGAACTGTACCCTGCTGACACGAGGGATACATCGCTTAGTATGCTTGGCGGCACACTCGTACCCTGCCATCCGCGTGTGCCAATGTGTAACTCGACTCATCCGTCCAGGCGATCTTTTCCCATGCATCGAGGATCCATAACGGTGCTCCCACGCCCCCGTCAATCGTGGAGCCTTGTAACGTGTAGTGATCAGTGGTGCCCTATTGGACTGGCGGCTTCTGTATTCCATAGAGAGGAGATGTTTCTATACAGTATGGCTGCTCGCAGGTCGTTGTAGTCCAGTATTGGATATTGCACTTTGGTCTGTCTATCCGCTTTTACCAACCGAGCTAGCAGATGGCTACCCCTGTCATTGATACGTTATACGTCCCGACAGTTGTCCGTGGTGGCGGTGCTTTTACACGAATACGTGATCTCACAATACACTCTTGACACTGTGTAGCATGGAATTCCCAGAGTCTGCATGATTTCTGAGTTTGATTGCCCCGTACGTCTGGCCCCAACGATCTGGCTGCGATCAAATGTACTTTGGGCTCGTTTCTTCCCCATTCTATGATCGACTGTTACTCAGAAGGTCAGCATAAGGTCTGACGACATCCCAGTCATGCGGGGATGGGCACTGTTCCATTTAGACAAGACGGAAATGCCTCTAATGCATTTGCCCATGAGTGTATATAGGTATGTAAACGCCCACGCATGTACACAAGGCAGTTGTTCCAAAGGTTCATGGACAAAGATCACTATTTGGGATCCGAGTCATTTGGAGGGTTTTTGTGAGTATCCTTTTCGTAATAGCAACATTTATTTTAACTCTATACGCCGCCGTTTCCAGCGATGCAGTAACTTCGCAAACACACGTTGCAGGCCAGTTTATGATAGTCGGTGTAAAATAGTGTAGGCGAAAGTTTGCACTTCCTAGTCCAAATTAAACTTCCTTCCTCTCGACTCTCCCTTAACCTGTTTGGTCCCGGTGTTCACGAGCGATGACATGTTGCACATGAAATATATTTATGTTTCGTTCTGTACACAACAAAGAAGCAGTAGTCGGTGTTTTGAGAGTTTTTCTTGCGAGAAATAATATTTTTAGAAGTGTCTGCTTCTCTAATCTGTGAATGGTTTATGCGGACATCAACTAGCGGGCATCACGTTGTTCCCTGGTTTCAATAATCACGCTCAACCTAAGTACAGCGCACATCAAAAAATTTAACGATTGCAACGCTTGAGCTCGGAAATTAATTCACTATTGAATGGGTAAATTAAGCGTCTAAAATGTCCATCTAAGTCTGGGTTGTGCAGAGTCTGGAGATTACCAATAAACTTTTACACTTTGGGCGCCAGTCAGTCAACGAATTTATTAACAGAGGTTATATTAACTCAGGAATTGAATCATTACTCGCGTTTTTCACCATAATCACTTCATATTATTACAAGATAGCAGAGGTGCATATTCATGTTCGCGAGGAGTGGAGGTGTTAATAAAAATAAAACCAATAAATTAAATTTTTAATTTATTCACACAGTTATTATTTGCAACGTTTAAATATCTATCGACACTATTACTCTTTTCATACTCAGTGAACACAATATTTAATGACTATCTCAACTATAATTAAAGTCCTGCTCAATGTCTCTGTTCGGTTATAGTCACTTTATTCACGCTCGTTATAAACACACGTTCAGTTTGTCTTTTGCCATCATTTTAAATATCTTACAATCGCACATCCAGTTGAATAGTCACCCCTGACAGTCACACTCTTCACTGCGCCGATGCTCGCAGTCCACAGATTTAACTCCCACTGGTCACTTCCGTCGCCACTCGTTGCTCTGCTGGCTCTTCGTTTGTCGCTTAAGGTAGCAGAATCGTCTAAACTCTCCACTCCCTTAAACTCCCTGCTCGGAGGCCCGTCGCGCTTGAACAATCTCACTGGCGCTATCTCTGGAAGGTTCGCCATGCCACGAGTCGCGCTGAGAGAAACGAAGGCATTGAACTAGAACATTCCTTCGGGTAATCGCAACAATCCAGTGTTCATTGAAGGTCAGGAGCGTGTGCGCCGTGATAGGCTTAACACGCAGCTGCCTTTGTAATCGCAGCCCACTGCTTACGTAACTAATATGTCCTTCTCTTTCGCTCACACAGGACGGGTCAAGGGCGGCGATGCGAAGGAGCGACCACGTAACAATAATATTTCAAGTAGGCTAACTACGGTTCCTTGAGAGATTATATGAAACATTTTCGATTTATAGTTTATTGTAGAAAAATATACTTACCGTTTTGGGACCTTGGCAAGGTTTCTAACTGGCCCAGTAACTAATACGGAACAATATACATTATGTGGACTCGAAGCTATGTTTAACACTATTTTATGTCAAAATTATCACCCCTTCTGCTCGAGCCATCTACTAGCTTGCGCTAACGAAAGGTGGTCGCCTTCACGAATCTGCGGATAGAAAAAGTTGTTATGTGTTCCGACTTTCAATGTTTTTTTTTATTAATTTTTTTTTTGTAATACTTAAATTATTATCAGTATACAACCTCGTCAATTCCTGCAATTATGGTATCATAAATTTAATTTTGGTTTGACCTTTCATTAATAAATAATTGATACCAACTTTTTCTGAAGATTATTTCATTAATGTATTTTATTGTTGGTACGCGTCTGACGTTCATTGATTATTCTATTTGTTTTCTGTAAATCAAACATGATTTACATAAACAGAGGTCATAATATTGTGACTGGTTTTTCAATTACGCAATTTATGGTAATGTATACACACGTTTAACAAACTTGCCGTGTGTGCAGAAATATAATTACCACTGACGTCAGGTCTGAGACCTCGCATTGATAGACAGGACATACATAACTGTATTCCTTCTCTCAAGAAAATCTTGTACAAAGCGGTTTTGCAATGTACCTACAAACTTTGTTAGTAATGCCTTAAATTTTTGCATTTGAAATTGAAGTATAAATGTGTGTCTGTCTCAGAACGCTTTGTTATCCTGTTTGCTTTAGATGTAACAAAATTTTGGAAAAAAAATTAACAATTAGTTTAATGCTTAGATATATTTTTTTAATGAGGTCCGCATATCGTGGGAATGTAAGTAGACGATGTGAAGGCTTATTCGAAAAAGTTTGATTATTCAGCCAAACCCTCTTACAAAGTATTAGATTATAAGCGTTTCTGGACTTAAAATTATTGTTGATTAGTATAACAAATAGTAAATTAGTTGATTAATAGTAAAATAGTTGATTAGTAAAAAAAAGAGGAAAGTTAATTATTGTTCTGTATACCATTCCCAATAGCTGAAATCCATTAAGGTGTGCTGCAGTTTGAGTTTTTGCGGACACGGAGATGTCCTATTTTAATGTTTATCCAATTATTTTATTTAAAATAAAAGAAACCAATACCCACTTCCGAAGAGAGCGAAGAAGGTTATGAAAAATGTTGAGAGTAATTATGACAGCATGAGTGCACGGAAGCGTGAAAGGCAATGGATCTTCATCAACAAATGGCATTGTGGCGTAAGCCCGGGTGGAATGGGCCCTACAAGGTCCAGGACTGCTGGGAAATAAAACAAGAACCAATTTTACTTCACTTTTCTGCGAGCTGCGGTAGGAGGAGGAAGAACGAAGAAAGCTTCTTGATAATTAAAGCTGCGGAGTCAAAGATTAGAGTGGAAGAGCAAAAGGTGTAGTTAGCAAACTGCTGAAAGCTGCGAGTGAAAAGTCAACTCAAATTCTAAGCTTAAGAGAAGCTGGCAAATAAAAAAAATTACATCCTCTTATAACAATGGCATTAGCGAACTTACATCCAATTTGAGAGGCTAATTTCATTATCACTTTTCAATTGTAACAACGATAATAACTAAATATAATTCAAGATTAAAAATTATTTTAAAGACAAAATTTTGTTAAGTAGGCTAATGATTGAGACTTACTTTTTTAAAAAGATATGTTGTGGTAAATCATTATTTTATTGACCAATTAAAATTCAGTTATGCAAACTAAGAGACTTACTTTATAAAAAGTTATGTTGTGATAAATCATTATTTTAATGACCAATTAAAATTCAGTTATGCAAACTAATATTAATAAATACGTAATTAATAGTCGGGATGTACCATACCAATTGTCATCGAGTTGTAGTAAACTGGTCATTATAGTGAATGCCTAATTCAGGTCTCCAGTTTACGACCTTCACATCTTTAATAATTTCCCTTCATAAAATATGTACAGTTATTAAAGAAAAAACTTTGAAGCACGCACATATGTGCATGTAAAAAAAAAGTAACAAATACATAGTTTCAAAACAAACTTGTTCACATAAGACAAGGAACAAAAATATATGTTTTGCGAGTAGGATATGAAGTAGTTAGGTTTTAATGTCTTTCTTGATTTGTCGAGTTATTTCTGAATTATAAATTAATTTTTCCGTGCGTGCATCTTCTGAACTTTGAGAGCCAGTTGAACTTTAATTCGTAAACATGAAGAAAACCCTGAACTAACTAGTGCTCTAAAGTAAGCCTTGCTGTCGGACGAAACACTGCGGGTGCTTCTGCCAAGCTAATATGTAACTAGAAATATTAGGCCTAGTAGTCAGTTATCAAATAAGTGTGGAGCAAACATTCTTTAAATGCCTTAGACAATGACGTAGGTCTATCCTATGGTGATTATTGCAATTTCACCAGAAGGCAGACAGCAAAATAAAATAATGTTTCTGCTCGTTTATATATGATATACTACTAGATTACTCAAACTGCACTGCTGTTTATTTGTAAATCCACTTTGCTATTTATTGTAAACGAAAACTCATATAACTCTTTTCATAAAAACACAGAAACATATGAGTCATTAGTAGAAGACAATTAAATTTTCTCTGTATTTCCGTGCAGAATTCCTGGGGGCTGCGGTGGTGTAGTGGCTAGACTGCTCGCCTCCCACCCAGGCGAACCGGGTTCGATTCTTGACGGGGTCTCTCCCGGATTTTCTCACGTGGAAATCGTGCAGGATAATGCCACCGGTCGGCGGGTTTTCTCGGGAATCTTCCGTTTCCCTCGTCCTTGCATTCTGGCGCAGCTCCATACTCACCTCGCTTCACTCTCTTAGGATGTCAAGACCTTGATTTTAAGAGCCACCCAAATCTCTTCACTCCCCTACTGTATTCATTAACTTCCGATAGCAGGCGTCCTTGTTCATTGCAAGGTCATTCCTTTAATCTAGTAGGGTTTGTTCATGTTAGATCGTAACATACAACATAGGTTATTTACTGGTTGCAAAATTGCTTAATAGTAGAAATAAATAACTTGGCGATGCATATTGACTAATACAATTTTCATTCTTGCAGATATCATATCCGCATTCAAAGTTATTTGTAAGGCCATTTCAATGTAAATAGTAATACGATTACAGTCCCTAACAAAAGTTTGAGACCACGATCTTCTTTAATATAATTCTTTCCCAGTATTAAATTTTTGTGAGTAACCTTTTCATGAATATTCTGTGAATAGTGTCAATTATAAGACATATATCTACTCATAGATAATCCGGATACGAAACTTATATTTTTAGTTATAAATTTTTTAAGTTATGAAGATTATTGTAATAATCGTACATTTTCAATTACGTAATATGTCGTGGTTAATAAATCTTTTTTTTTATTTCAGTGGCAATTTTTTTCCCACTATTGTATGTAGAGGAAAAATATTTTGCAATATTAAAAACACAAAAAAAAAATTATTTGACAAAAAATTTTTTTTTTGTACATTCTGCTAAATGATAGAAAAATTATTAAATATTGACACATGTTTAAACTTTAATAGATTCGCTATTGTTTGAGCCAGCGAGGCTGGACAGACACCAAAAAATAGTTCACACTTTTCTCGATCGATAACAGAGCAGACAAGTATTTTTAAAATGCATCCGGTCAACCGGAAATAATACATTTTCATAGATGTGTCGAGTGCAGGAATTGAGTGTTGCGTTAGTTGTGTAAATGGGGGGAAAACCGTCATAGTCTTTAAAATGGCAAATAATCGCTATAAGAAAATGCGCAAAGTCTCGTAGAATAAATGCATCAAAGTTAGGTGTGAGCTAGACCTGTGTAACTAACACGATAAATAAATGTACAGAGGCGGGTGTAGTGAGAGATGAACCTCGCAGTGACCGGCCAAGGGCAACTTCTTTGCGTGATGACAGACTCTGTGAAGTGGCTAAAGTGAATCGCAACTCGTCTCTGCCTACAATAAAGAGGGAATTTGAATAATCTACATACACGGAAGTTTCAACACTGACCATTTCTGGTCGACTCAGGGAAAATGGATTCTACTCTTACGTTCCTCTAAGGATAATGTTATTCAATAATACTCTCAAGATAAACCGTAGAAATTGGTGTAGAGAGAAGAAGAACTGGTACATGGAATCTTGGAGAAAGGTTCTATGCAGTAATGAATCGAGATATGAGCTCTGCAGATATCGAAAGGTGAAGGTTCGGAGGACAATAACGGAGAAATGTCGTCCTAATTCTCCTGTACCATCTGTTCTGGGAGAAGGTGGCTCAGTGGTTATCTGGGATTGCATGTCATCTGAAGGCAGTGGGATAATAAGATTATTTTATGGCATAACTAATTCGCAAAAATTGATGAAAACCAAGCAGGAGAACTTGCTGCCATCCTCTCAGAAGCTTCATGGTGGGTATTTCGTTTTCCAGCAAGATAACTCTCAACGCCACAGGTCTGCAGCAACGGGATAATGGCTCGAACATAATGGAATTACAGTGTTGGACCAGCCTGCTAGAGTCCGGACTTAGATACAATAGAAAATCTGTGGAATGGCATAGGCCATCGTGAAGCTGCCTGCAAGCTAAGAAGTGTCGACGGACTTCGCGAGAAGGTTTCAGACGTTTGGAACGAGATTACGCCATAGGAATATAAGAATTTGGTTCAGAGCATGCGAAAACATATCCGAATGTGATTATAAAATAAGGGAGGTCCTGTTAACTATTAGAGAGGCAACTACACTACTGTACTTGTGTGCAACATATTGAAGATTTAATTTTGTTTAATGATGTCCTCAAAATTTTAATTCTCACAGCAAATATTATGTAAAAGTAAATACAGTGAATACGTGTCCTTGAAACATTTGTTAAAACCATGGGGAAACTTTTAAAAGTATCAAATGTAAGTATTTTATTACAAAAGGCGGTTTTCAGTGTTTGGTCCTATAAATTATAACTTTCATTTACCACATGATTTTAAAATTTAAACTACAATTGTTTGCTTGGATAAAAGCTAGTAGGTGAGACTTTAAACTTTACTAGGTATTTCTATAAATACATTTCTGAAAAAGTTACTTTTTGTAAAGCTTCTTGTTAAAAAAAACCGCATTACAATTTTCAGTAGTTCGTTATAATAATAAAAAAATAATTTTATTTTCCAGACCATTTCATATTAATACAGTATTTGAAAGTATAAATCGAAAAACAATGCGTTCCCCTGTTTATGTATAAGCTGGAGCAGAATACGCCACAAAAATGCACTTCTTCACTCGCATAAATTACGATGCCCAAACCGCGGCTTTTAGTAAATTGACCTCTGCCCTCCTACGACTTAACGTGCATCCTCTTCAGTTCTCGGTCTAACATTCTGCTACGTACAGAGATTGGCAACTTCAAAGAACCCCTAATGCTCTTGCTCACAAATGACGTTGGGTTCCTTCTCTCCTAAGAGAGATCTAGTAATTGCTTTGCTGCGTTTATAAGGATTCTCAAATAAAGTTTTCTATGACCTTTTTCAAACTTACGACATAGTAATTGCATTTTAAAAAATGGTTCAGTTTTAGAGGTAATGTTTTGGAAGAAAGAGTAATTGTCAAGATAAAATAATTCAGTAACAAAGCATCATACTTCAAATGGTAATTTAACAGCCCTTTCTAAAGCCAAAAATTTAATACAAATTAAGAAACCCTTTCTGTGACGAAAATTTGGTCTACAATATTTTACGCTTGCAAATGTAGCAGTAAACTTCCAGTTTTTGCTAGCGCCACTTTATTGTTTCTTTCAGCCAAAATTTATCTTCTTAAATGAAGTGGTTTCTTCTATTAACAAATTAATCTATTCTCTTGATTACATTAAATATTACTTCATAAACTCGCCATTTCTGTATTTCGCCAAGGAAACGACAGATAATAACATCAAAAACATGCACGAGAAAGAGCCGAGAACAGCCGCCGACAGCAGCTATAGTCGTTGTGTAAGTTTCTATGTTATCCTCTGTGTTTCCCTTAATTACGAAGCTCTGCAATGGCGTGTGTCAAAAGTCATTTTTCATTTGATCACTTACCGTCACTGCAAGTATTATTCAGATAACAAACTCTTCTCTTATTAACCAATGAAAGTATTTTACATTTATATAGCCCTTACCTCTGAACAGCTAATATCTTCATGTCAGTTGGTTGTCGCTCGAGGGCTCGCACAACTGGCCGTCGTCTCTCTCGCGAGGTCCAGGGGTACCCGGTCACGCAAGACGCAACACTTCACACCTGTTACGTGTCTTCATTTTTATTCAGGCCGCAGGCATAGATGTTGCTGTTCAACTGTACCTCCCGGCTGTGGTGCATCCCTGTAGTGTTCTTATTGAGCCGTAACAGTCAATCATTAACACTTATTATTAAATAATAAAACTTTAACTTTTGAAATGAAAAACACTATTTATATCACCAATGCGAGAATGTATTTTTACTTTTCATTTAGAGAATCCCATTGCGTTTTATGTGAGACAAAAAAGGCAGTTAGGGAAAGTGTACTACTTCCGGACGGAATACATTATAAATCGAATCAGGCGCAACAACACCTATATAGAGTGCGCGAAAAGTCCGCATACCTCTATAAGCTCGTCTAATGCGATAAACCCAAACGTATGAACGTATCACTAAAAGTGGACCTTACATATTTTGGAACCTAAACATCCGTTTGTGTCCCTGCCTGGCTTAATTCTGTTATTCATTTCAATCAATACTCTTGGGGTCACGTTCTCGAAGGTTGTGCGCACTGCAACCAATGGTTTTGTTAGTCTATTGAGTTATCTCCAAACGATCGACAACTGGCTCATAACACACCTGCGGGACGTAAATCCTGAACAGCGTTTGGTTACATCAAGCTGGAGCGCTGGCACATTTCGGATTGGTTGTTGGACAACGTGTAATCGCAGTGTTTAGGAGTCGTTGGATCAGACGAGGATCGGGCAATTGTCCAGTTCGTCTTCTGTGGCCTCCAAGAATCCCTGAACTGACAGCAAGATTTAACGCGCTCTGAGGTTTTATCAAAGAAAATGTGCGGAAACGCCGTTATTTAGGTAACGATCAGTTCAAAACTGCAGTGCGCACAACCTTCAAGAACGTGACCTCAAGAACACTGATTAACATGTACAACAGTATTAAGCTATGCAGACACCATGGACGTACGCAGACGAATGTTTTGGATTCCTTTTGTGATGCGTTCGTACACACGGGCTTATTGTATTAGATGTACTTGTAATGTTATACGGACTTTATGCCCACCTGTGCCAAACTTCAAGTTAGCTAAGTACAGAATTGTCGTGAGGCAGTTGCAAAATAACGGCAAGCAGAAACCTCTGGCCTACAAGCCATTTAAGAATGAAGAGAAGAGACTTAATGTTCTGCACGTAGAGGCATTCAAGAGTATTTTGATGCCTGCACACCAATGCTTGTTATCTGTATTAAAAATAATTATTAAATGAAACCTATTGATTATTTTATTGCGACAATGATGACAACTCCAAGCAACTGCATCCACAATATGGACATAAATGAGTCATCGTTTTCTTTAAACTCTCCTTCTCTGCTCACAAACATATATCAACCTACCTGACTTCAAACAGACATAGGCTATTAGCAGTCATTTGATCATTCTTGGTGCCAAAGCAACGAACGTGAAACGTAAACTATTAGTTTCACTATAATTATCATTACGTGACAGTTACTACCTAAAAGCAAGCTGCTTCAACTAGACGAATTCGCGATAACTGTTACGCGTAACAAAGAAACTTCACATTAATTATAATAAAGCTGCCATGAAGTTACTTAGACCTGCTTTAGACATAGATATATCACCACAATGCATATCAGCTCACACTCTACCGCACACAGAAAATGAAACATTTTATGCACGTGCCAATCCCACAAAAGTACAAGTTAATTTAGCTACGCGGTTCCTTTCTATGCAGTGATAGAGGTTGTCCACAGTAAATTGAGCTCTTTTGAAATCTCTGCTTAAGATCTACTTCTACACACGTTGTGTATTCTTCCGCCATATGTAAACTTAACGTAGCCATGGGCCTGATCACATCATTCATGCGTCGGTCTGGTGAACAAATTTATTTTTTGGGAAACAAATCTTTTACAATTGGCTTATTTTTTAACATAAATATATTCAAAATATAAATAAAATATGTGTTTCAGTATAAATAAATTTTTACTTAGCACTTTTAATTCTATATTAAGATGTGGAACTATTTTCTCTCCGTCGTTACATCTTTACTGTGCTCATCAATAAATACGAATTTATTACTAGAGCGGCGATATTTGGGTGGCTCTTAACATCGAAGTCTTGAGAACCGATGAGATTGAAACGAGGTGAGTATGAAGCAGCGCTGGAAGGGCGGGGGAAACAGGATAACCTCGAGAAAACCCACCAGCCAGCATCATCGTCCGGCATGATTCCCACTTGCGAAAATCTGGGGACGACCTCACCGGGAATCGAACGCGTTTCACCAAGGTGGGAGGCAAGTAGTCTGACCACTTCACCACCGCGGCCCCTGCAAGTAGTGGAAGTGAGATTTTTTTAAAGGTTGATTTCAGAAGTGCTTAAACGACAGTGAACCGTATATATTTTTGAACATTTCCCTCTGCTACTGCGCTAATTTTTCTCAGCGTATTTTGATGCGGCAGTAAGTTTCGCAATAGTCTTGGGATGTAAATGGCAAACTTAGACTTAGAGGAGAGAGGGTCGAGGCTACAGCGACGCTAAGGTGCTTCACTGTGGGTCAAGATAAGGAAGACCCAGGGACAAGAGAGTGTTTGTTGGGAAAGTTAGTCTGGCAACAGGCCGGGGAAACTGCTCGTGTCTCCTACGCTCGCGAATCACGCCAAGGGGCAGTAAAACCTCACTTGTCCCTGGCACCGTCTGTATACACGTCACATGTGACACGCCCACTGTCGATCTCTCATACGTCCTATTGTGGGAAGCAGAACAAGCCGTTCCAACACGTGCGTATCTCGGTTTCGCTGAACCTTCAGTTGGACAACCAATTCAATTTCGAATGTTACCTAAATATCCAGGAAACGCCGTACAGTTCTTAGGCTATGGTTACCTCCAACTCTCCTGAAGCCCAGCTGAAGATCTACTTTCAGGCTATTCCTCCGCCTCCAAAAAAGTTTTAAATATGTCTAGAAAATTACACCAAAATAACAACGCGCCGCATTCGTGCGCACTCAGTTTAATAATATTTTGCATGAGAACTATTTCTTACATGGCATTACCAACACACATATATTCTTTATTTTTGTATTCATATTAATTATAAGTAAAATATTATAATTTATAAATAAAATATTATTAAAATTTCAATTTAATGAAAAGGAAGATATATTATATTGAAATGATTTTACAACGCTTGTAATCTACGGTCTATTGAGGTAACAAATAAAAATACGTCATACATGGCGTGATTCACAAACGTGTGAAGAAACCGGGAATAGAATGTAACAACTTAGTACAAAAATAAAATAAAAAACCACGGAGTTAATTTTATTTTGGTGAGTTTATCATATTGACGGTGCTAAATTATGCAATGAAGTTTTGCTAGTTGACTGGAGATAAATAATTATTGAATTGGGCATGGGTTCAAATCCCGGTCCGGTCATCCTGATCTCGGTTTCCCATGGTTTCCCAAATCATTCCCGGCAATGACTAGGAAAGGTGCTTGCTACACACAATGGCCTATTCCTTCCCCAGACTTCCTTCTCTGAGCAACTTGCTCCGTCTCTAATGATCTCGAAGACGACGAGACGTTGAGCAGTGCATATCCACCTACCTGGCATTGTGTATTCAGCAGAACCGCTCTATCAATGTCCACGGACATTCAGCGCAGAGAAGACAACTAGCGGTAAATACTGAACTGCTCTTAAATATCAACACAAACCGCAGTAAATATCTGGCAGAAAGTGCGGGAGAAATGCAAGATAATTCCAAAGGCTATGTGTTAATAAATAAGCGGCATTCGCAATGCTTCCGAATTTCTCACGAATTTCTCTCGGTTTTCTCATAAAACATGCTGACTGCATATCCCAGGGTCATTATTGAGCCGACCGTGGGTGGTGAATTATTCATACTTCTAAATAGCAAAAGCGGCTCTAATTGAGTAACGGTTGAAGTAACAGCGAGAGGGTAAATTTAAATACGCCGTTAATACAGGTGACGAAACCGCTATATTCACCAAGAGTCCCTCTTGTAGAAGCTGCGTCTCCCAGAGAAAAGTACCAATGTCTAATAAATTCTCACAAAACATTGTGCTCAGTAGTTCACTCCTTACCAAATATTAAAAATATGCATTGTTTAAAAATAAATTCCCACAAATGAGTATGCATAAATTAAAGTAAATGCTGAGTGAAGAAGATGGCGTCAACACCAAAATAAGTAAAGTTGTTCCGTAGAAATATTAAAAGTATAACCACTTTTTAAACTTTCGCCACTTTTTATACAGGCTGGTCACAAAAACACGTAAAAAATCTGGAAAGATATTCCTTATAAAATTATAGGCGAAATATTGACTTAAAAGTGAAGATGATAATCTGATGTGGTGCGAACAGCTCACGAAGTAGGCCTAACTTACTCAGTGCTCTTAGTGTGTGGATGTGAGACGAAGCACTCCCGCGGCCAGCACATGACTAGAGAGCGCACCTTGCACCAAGGCGAACCGGGTTCGATTCCCGGCGGTGTCGTTCACGAATTTTCGCACCTGAGAATCGTGCCGGACCATGCCGCTGGTTTGCATGTTTTCTCGGGGATCTCCGGTTTCCCCAAACCTTATATTCCGGCGGTTCTTCATATTCATCTCGCTTCACCCTCAAAAGCCACCCAAATTTCCTCTCTCCATTGCAGCAATTTTTAGATTTTATGGATTAAATTTCTTAGAAACGTAGCAGTTTAGTGTAATGACACAGTTTCATTTTCTTCAAAACTAAATTAACTATGATCACGTATTAGATGACAGTTACATAAGTAGACAATGAACCAGTGGTATAATAATCATATCACGCATTATTGTTACGTGCGGCCGCATCGCCTTCATTCCTTTACCCTTCCCCTCAGGCCCTACAAACACGGTCCGCCCCAAGATGACGTCACATGTACCCGGGGGAGGGGAAGCGAAGTCACCCCGTGGCGATAATGCTGGCGGAACTGACGTCACTACCGTTCTTGGATGAATGAATGCATGTTCGCCACGAAAACAGGCGGAAATACATGCAACGATGATAAAGTTTATAATAATCATGTGGGAAAAGCTTAATGCTAAGAGTTTGGCGACAATATTTTCGCCGCCGGGTAGCGCTGGTGACATATGGGTACCTTTTTTTCCCTCCAGTTTCCTATGAAGCAAATAGGATAATGGCATTTTTCATCAAATGAGTATCATTCTGTATTATCTTCTAGTGTGCGTAGTAATAAAATATACTTCGAGAGTTTTCCGCGATAAGAGTGGAAACAAAACAGAAAATTTTATTTTATTGTGTAATATATTTGTGGTTAAACTGATTTTGGAAATTATTGTATTACAAAAATTATTTATTTTTTAGATGGGAGAGCATAGTTGGAAAATTGTTTTGTTTAGAGCTAACATTCATTTTACCTTAAATACGTAACATTGTTTCTAGCATAAACGTGTTTATCAAAGCTAGAAGCTAAACACAGTTGGGCTTTAACTGCTTACGATTGTAAACACTGTTGGAGAGTGTGCGTAATACTTTCAAAACTATGTTAATATTTTATATTTTAGCCGGGACAAGTACATATCACAATTTGAACCAAAACATAATCTTTCGTGCATAAATAAAGAGAATTTTTCAATTTACCGCCAGCTCAAAAATGGCATATTCGGAACAGCAGCGCACCTTGTGGAGGAAATTTTCCCTAAGCCAAACTCCCCCTTAAGGAATGTCGTTAAGTTTGCTATAGTATGTTCACTATGAAACCATATATTTTTAAAGCCCTCCTTAAGATCTACTTATATGCGTATTGTGTATTCCGTTAGTCTTTGTAAAATTTGCATTGCCAAGAGCGCCTGATTACTTCATGTAAACGTCATTATAATAAAACTTTTAAATTATTAGAAAAGTAAATATGTCATAAATGGTTTTACTCTTACACATATGAACTTAATAAAACAGAAAGCCAAATAAGGGATTTCAGTTTTCACACATGCTTGCCCAATACTTTTATTTCAATGCTGATATATTTACCACCGTCGCGTCGTTACCATATGTACTGCGTGCGTGGCAGTCAGTGTGCCGTGAAAGTACCGTATGTGTAGGTAGGGCCACTGACATCATTGAAAGGTTGATTTGAGAAGTGCCTTGTTATNGTGCCGTGAAAGTACCGTATGTGTAGGTAGGGCCACTGACATCATTGAAAGGTTGATTTGAGAAGTGCCTTGTTATCGCGTACAGCCTTTACCTGAGCATAGTATTTTTGCAGTCTCTTCATACTTTCTGACTGTGCTTGGTTATTTCCTAAATATGCCATGTATCACAAGCATTTCATACTTACGTTAACGTAAGTAATATATTTTCGGTTACACTGAAATTTTATTTGTATTTAATCTGCAGGGTTTCCTGAGTCAAAATGGCTTCGTGCTCAAGTAGATAGCGGTTTCCTACGACGACGGTGGTAAAACACGCACACGCACCTCCGCCCCCATATTCGTGGGAACTGCTGGGTGAGCAGGCCAAGGAGACCAACGCCTGGCTAACCAAGCACTACCACGCAGTGGAGTGGGACGAAGGCAAGATTCCTTATCATCAGGTGGGAAACATGCTGCTAGACTTGGTGATGCAGCACCCGAAAGCCCCGATTTGTGTAGCAGGACCTGAGCAAAAAAAATGGCTTAGCTACTTGTGTACATTTGAAGTGGAAATTATGTGCAGACCGAGTGTGGATGTCCTTCGCTTCGCAAGGGGACGAGACTTTACGGCGATTCGCATCGTCATGTCTGCGACAGGTCAGAACCTGACTGGGCCTGCGCACTGAAGAATGCGCAGTTGCTGCGCAAATAGTGTGCCTTGTACTTGGACCAGGAATCTGCTGTCCTCGACTAGACACGAAGTTTTCTATCTTCTTTAAATATGAGACAATTTAGTTTTTCATATGGTAGCAGACCTGATCGACATCCGTATTATACATAAGTGGGAAAAATCGACGAGCTCGTTTAGTCGACGCCTGGAGGTCTGATCTTCGCCATTACTCCATTCTGTCCTACGAACATTTATGCAGTCACCAAGCCAGACTATGATAGTGTGGAGTATAGCTTCATCACAGAAGATGGATATCTGCTCACCTACACTGAGACCTGCGATGGTAGCTACATGCAGCACTGGCGATTCACACGTTGTCCAATCCTCTTTGAACCAACCCAGTTTCAATTGGACTGTCCGGGAGCATCGGCCTGCATCGTTTTCCACATGACGCCACAGACGAATCTTCCCTGCACCATAGACCACATCACCGCCTCGGCACAGACTCGTGCTACCACCCACGTGCCAAACTGTGCTTGGATTCGCTCCAGATGAGTCACGAACCATCGGTCCACTCCCAGCAACCTGGGTCCAAGAAGGATGCTGCCAGCCAGACGACCAGGCGCCACCGAGTGCATCGCCGACGCCAGACACTCATGTCAGTATCCATCACAGATGATTCTTCCTCCGGTTCCAGAGATGGATCTGCACACACTCGTCGACGACCAGCAATGTGTTCTCCTGAGGCTGCCGATGGTGGTTCTGCTGCCGACAGACCTGGTGTAGATGAGCCGGATGTTGGTGCTAGTATCATAGAGGTATCGATCAGAAAGGAGTCAAGTCTGCAATGCAATGATAATGTGATGGATGGTGAATCGGAGACAAATACAGCTGCTGCTGCCGCTTGTGTGGAAGGTTTACGTAGCGACGCTGAGATTTGTGCGGTCCTTCCTAGAGCACTGCTGCCTACCGCTATACAAGAATTGCTCAGTCTTCAACGAGATATTCAGAAATCATAATTGAAGAACTTTATATAAAAAATTTTAATTTAAAATTTTTTTGAAGAAGATAAAAAATATTTTTGATTTTTTTGCTGATTATGTCTAATTTTTTATGCGTACAATAAATTTTGCGTAAAAAAATGTTTTGTTTTATTTATTTTTAAACCCCCCTTTGTATAAAAAAAATTTTTTATTTAAAATAAATGAATTTAGAAATAAATAAATTAAATATGACCGTTTACATGACGTCACCATTTGGTACAGGTCAATAGCACTCTTGTCGATAGTAAATTATCTACGGTGGCTAAAAAAAACATGAGTTACCAGTGCGTTCAGTGGGTTATACAAAAAAATAAATGGATAGTAGATATGGCATAGCGGGTAAGGGGTCGAGCGAATACAAGTAATTGACTAATTAAATAACCAACTAACAAAAATTGGCGAGGGTCGGTCGTGGCGGGACCTTCGGAAATGTACGTTTTTAGTAATATTTTGAAATAAGGTTTTATAACTTTTTAGTACAGTTTTAAAAGTGTTTTGGAAGTTTTATAAATTATTTAAAGGATTTACGTTTTTTTATAGATTTTTTAGAATCTTTGGCTTCAAGGTTAGCGAAGGTCAAGGTCAAGGCCTAGGTGATCAACATGTAACATGACTGACGAGATGGACACTTGTCGGCCTGACGAGGGTTCGTCGTGCCGGGAGCTTATCAGATCCACCTGCCATCGAACCCCGGACCTCCTACATGTGCATCTTTAAATAATGAATTTAAATAATATTTTAATTTTTTGTTTATTTTTTTTTTTTTTATAAATTTTTGAGACTTTATATTTCTTTGGGATTTTTGGATTAACGGTCATCCAAGGCCACGGGTACAGGGTCAAGTTCACAGGTCAAGGTCAGAGGTCACCTGGATCCAACATGGTGGTTGGGGGATACGTCACAACATGGCGGCCGGCCGGCGTTTGGCTCCTAGTCCTGAATCTTTTGCCTCAGAGTTATTTAAATTATTCTACTCTTTTTACTTTAAAATAATGTTTTCAGTTAAGTTATTTCATATGTTCTACCACAGAGACAACTTTTAAATTTATTTCATTAATTTGCAGAAATTTATTTGAAGCCACAGAGACACCATCTTGAACACTAATCATTTGAAATGTTCGACATTTTCCTACGGAGCATTTCAAATTTTCTCATGTTTATCAGAGCTAGTTTTGAAAAGATATATTTTAATGATTTTCATTTTTCGAGATTTCAAGAATCTTTTCGAGTAATATATATATATATTTGAATTTAAAGAGATTTCATCACGATAGAGTCTTAAAATTACTGTAAGTTACACAAATCCAAGTTTGTTTTAAAGGTCACACAGATTGCATAGTGGATTTAGCACAGATCATTTACTCATTTTACTGGCGTCAAAAATAAATATTATCATTCCAATTAAAATTTTGCATACTTTCCCTAAGTCTCCGTTAATATATTTATTTATTTAGCTTTCTGTAGATTTGTTTTAAATTCTCCCCAGTGTTAATGTACGTTGTTTCCAGTCAAATGGGACCATCTTTAACCTTTGTTCACGAGACGCATATTCATCGTAAGGCATGTTTAAGTTGTTTTACGCTGCGGCAAAATAATACTGTCCTCTTGAGCCGGGCGTACAGAAACTCCAGCTCAGAACTCAGTGTTAGGTATTGAAAAGCAAACTGATTGGACGCAGTCCTTCATACTACATTGTAATCTGTACACTGACACACCACAACACGACGTCAGTTTTCAACAGCTCAGCGTTACAGTGTTCTGTACCACGCTAGATGGTGCTACCAAACAAACACCCTGTATGTTGAAGGCTGTATAATAAACGTAATCATATTACGCGTTTGGTGAGCTGTAGCTATCACCGCTACTGTCGTGTGACATAACTGACAAATCATCCCAGTTATTTATCACCAAATTGACAATTTGTTCTCGTACGACCATTATTACCATTTCTTGTTTGCCGAACATCAGAAAAGAGAGAAACCGAAATAGGTAAGCTCCGTGCCCAATAACTGTCGCAACATTATGTCGCACCTTACCCCATAATATTTATCATTTCAACAACAATTTATTTAAATTAATATATATATATATATATATATGTGTGTGTTTGTGTGTGTGTGTGTGTGTGTGCTTGTGTGTGTTTACGTGTACAAACAAGAACGAACCAGATCAATAAACAACAAAATAAATCCAAACAACAATACAACATCGAAAAGCTATACGTAATTCGATGGTGTATAGATAAAATTTTAATATAGAGCTCGGTGAAGTAAACATAATTTAATTTTTTTCCATGGGTTTATTATATGAAACTGTAGCACATGTGTTTTTTTCAGTACTTTCACAAAATTCGATTTAATAGAACCAACTAATGTTCCCCCCCCCCC